>JAIUND010002473.1:0-22156 GCA_034699125.1 Gisinianus flammeolus
CCCTCCTATAGAACCCCAGGGGTTCTATAAGATTTTGAAATACAACCCCAGGGGATCTATAACAGCTTATACGGTATATTCAATATTAGAGATCGTTCGTTGGAGAATCGATCTCTCAATTCAACAAACCGATAATGTACCAGGAAAACCGCCTCTAGAATTATGGTTGTTGCTTCCTCCAGAGCTATTCCCTCTACCTCTGAATCCATTTCCAAAGTTAAATCCTCTGCCTCTGAATCCACTTCCAGAGTCAAATCCTCTGCCTCTGAATCCACTTCCAGAGTCAAATCCTCTGCCTCTGAATCCATTTCCAGAGTTAAATCCTCTGCCTCTGAATCCACTTCCAGAACTGAATCCACTATGTCCGTTGCCTGAATTTCTAGCATTCCTGGCATTTCTTTCATTTTGTTCAATTTCTGCCTCAATAGCAGTATCAAGTATCATTTTAAGCATTTGTTTCCTGGTCATCTGTGTACAATGAATGTACGCCTTTTCCAGTTCTCGAAGAATGTCACGAATAATATTGTCAGGCTGCCCTCCATAATTCCAGTTGTAACGTAGAATTACGCGTTGCAAATCCTAGAAATTAAGGTAAAAGCAATACAAACAAAACTATTTAAAAATACACAAAGAGAAAGCACTAAATAAAAAAACGTTTTGTGACTTTCAAGGCAAATGATGATTAGAATTCACAGGTTCGTATATATATATACCTTTAAATTGTCCTTTGAGCTGGAACATACCGCTACTGCCTCAACAAATAAATCCACAGTCTCCTTTCTCTGCCCATCCAAGAATTTATAATAGCCTTTTAGGAAAATAACATCAGCTAATTTATTGGACAAGCCCTTATAGTAACTACTCTTCAAAGCCTGGTCAAAAACTTTATCAATATCATTCTTATTAGTGGGGATATCTTCCATCAGAGTTTTTATCAAATCATGTAGAGAAAAAAAATTCCTTTCATCAGACTCAAATGCCTTTTTGAAATACTTTAACGCTTGAGCTGAAGAACCCTGTAAATTTGAATTATACATATTTATAATACCTATAGCCAGGGAAAAAAAATCCGAGAATGAACTATAAAAAAAAGCTGATCGATGAGAGCAATGAAGAGCAAAGAAGAACTTACACCACTCAGACGAAATATTCCCATCCTGTGATTGGCCTTGCTCGAGTTAGGGTGAAATAACAGTGCTCTTTTGATACATGCCAAAGCAAAACCCTTCTTTCGATAATCGTAAGGAAGAACTGATGAGTAAATTTTGGCAATGTTTATGTTGGATCTCACACTCATTGGATCAATAGCCAGAATTTCACTACAAGAACCAACAAAAAGAGAGAAGCCATTCCACAGGATTTGAATTACATTTTTTATCAGCAGTATATCTAGTTATTAGCTACATAAAAAAAATAAGAGTGTGTAAAATATATAACTGCCAACGTACTCAACTTCTTCCTGTATAAAGTCTAAAATCTCTGTCGGGGAGTTAAAAGTTTGTCGTCCACAGTGGAGGATTTTGAAGTTTCTACCAAAGCTTTTAAGTAATTCAGCAATCGTGTATACATATCCTAGTCGGAGTCTGGGATCTGATTTTGCCCCTGGAACATTCTCCAGTGCAAATACGAGAGTAGCGAGCTCTTCCTCTGATGGTGGTCCAGAGTAAGAATTAAATTCTCTTCTGAATTTTGAAACAGCATACAAACAACAATGCCATTCTGGATTGTCCGAATCCATTTTAATCATCTATATATTTATATAGAAATACATTTAAATATAAATATACATTTCATAATTTCATATACTGTATGGTGGACGGGATTATTAGTATATATTGTTCAAAGTCAGAAAAATCAGTTATACTTTGATTTATTTTGATTTTCTTGTACCTTTTTAATGACTTCAATTTGCTTCGCATGAACATTCCTTCTTAAATTTCCAAGAAAATACTGTTTGATTGCTAAAACTCCCACTTGATTTTTCACAGTGAGATCTTTATATTTATTTATCTCAACCAGATACTCGCGAAGCGTGGACATTCCCAGTTTGTCTGTATCCCCATTTTCTACCAAATTTGATATTTCTATACATCTGACAATGTACTGAAATCCGTCCGCATAGTTGTGAGAAAAATGTTTCTTGTCCATACAATCTTTAATCAAATGACAAGTTTCGGCAGTAATACTCTGGACTTCATCGAAACTTTCCTTTCGTTTGTTCATCAAATGAATCTGTGCTTGTATACATCGTTTGGCCACCGTTTCGATTGCACTGTATTTCAAATCGCTTTCATTGTCAAAATCTCTTTGAGCAAAATCTTCAAATTCCACAGCATACACTGCCAATGCCAGTTTCAATTCCTCATCAGCGACAGGACTGAGTTCATCAATCCATTTGGAACAGGTCTCGCTTTCTAATAAAGCTTCTTTTAATTCCTTCAGGATTACTTTTGATGGACTTTTTGGCTCTGTATTTAAATTCAGATTCTTCAGTGCTTTTTCCAATTCAGTTTCCGCCATGTTGTTTTAGAAAAAGTACTTGCTCGTTGTATTCTAACGTTTTTGTTTGGGTACTTGACTTCCAAGTATGCAGTGTATAATTTCTATCCGTCAAAACAAATCATAGAGAAACCCTTTTACTTATATTTTGGCATCATGCATGAAGAACCTTTATAAATGTCAAGATAAATACGTACTTAAATATAATTAAAAGTAAATGTATAATTTTGAAAATTCTTGAATTACTACGTAATGATTACCGTGTGTGCCACCACGGAACAATTTGACAGATTTTTGGGTATCGTTAAAAAATTTGATTACTTACTTGGGCCGTCTTGTTGAATGTATACAGACAAACTAGTGCAGAGCAGAGTGAAACTTCCGATGGAAAATCGCCTGAACACTAAGCTCACAATGTGAGCCTCACATTCACATAAGTACAGCCAGACAGATCATTGTTCGAGCTCGAAACGACTACTAGACGTTTTCGTATCGTTCTTGTTGGCGGCAGTGTAAATGTGTCATGCTTTGTGTGTGTATACACAGAGATATATATAGTATACATCTCTGTGCTCTACTTGATGTATAGTGTGCAATGTAGTTGCACTCCACTTCATGCCATTGCAAGGCCACTACATATTCATGAATGAATCATCGTGGATAAAAACTGAAAACAAAAAGCTTATCGTTAGTTTTGACTTGTTGCTGCTTTAAATTATGTGATGCTATCAAATGTAAAAAGTGTGTGTGTAAATATGAACAGTAATTAATAAAAGCGAGTTTACGAGGGAAAGATTCTTTTCACATATTTATAAGTATATATCATCGTCTATAAGATCCATCACCCTGTATTATCATTTGGGCCCAGAAGGCGAATTTGCCTGCGCGTTCATATATGCTAACGTTCAGTATGCGCCTTCCGGGGCCAAATGACAATCCAGGGTTATGGAACTTAGCTGACGATATGTAAGTAAGATGAAGTATTCACATGGCCATGTAAAGTAAGATGTCAATTTTTTCTTTTTTTGAGTCTTATTTCCTTGTTGTCATCAAATGATTGCAGATGTACATACATGATTTGCCTTTTTCATATACATACATGCTTATGGATATAGAGTAAACTCCATCCCTCATAAATAAAAAATAAATAATCAACAAATTATTGTTATAAATAAATTATAAATTATAAACTATTCAAATAATAAATCAGAAGGAAAAATATACACAAGTGTATAAAATATAAATACAGTGCCGCAATACTTACTAGTAACTGCAATATATAGGGAGCAGATATATTATATATAACTTTACAGTCTATATATAGGTAAGTACATGTAAAGTATTTTCTCACAATCTTGGAGGAATCTTGAGAAGGTAAAGCTGTTAGCTCTCTTAGTTAAAGGTAAAGGTATTATATATTTACACCATACCATAATTATAGTATACCCCTATTCTACTGCAAGAGAAATTATTGAAAGTGCAAGCCAATTTTTGATTTATACACATGATTATACATGCGGCATATGAAACAATACTGATTGCAAACGACAATTAATCAAATCATAAGGGAGGAAGATGTACATATAGGTAGTTAGTATGTAGTTAGATAGCATATGTACGAATGATGTATCCATTTAATATTTACCCTCTTCATTTCTTCTCCGCAAATGAACATGGAAGCATTTGAAATATATCTTAATTTTTTTGGCAAAATCATAAGTACCCTATAACATTCGTGACAAGGAAGATAGTTAATTATAAAAGTTCCCTTTTGTATTTAAATAATAAATTTATGCAGAATCTGTCGATTCCACGGATTCATTATTTTCTAACTTTATGTTTGCATTCTTAAATTCTTGAGAATTTCTTAATTTGAGCATTTCTTCTCTCAATTTTTTGAGAATGGCATAATTTGGAGAATTTGCTGATGCCTTGCTTTGTAGCGTAGTGATTTGCTGCTCCTCTTGCTTCTTCTCTTTCACACTTTTGATTGACCCATTGCCATAAAGCCTCAGAAAAGACCCAAAATTTTTGATATGTGGATGAATTTGCTGTATATAATAAAAAGTTCATTAATCATTAATATATTCTTGAGCTTGTAGATTTCAAAATAAATGCAGTACGAAATACTAAAAGTATAAGATTAATTAAAGATTAATCAATAGAATCGATTGTAAAATAACTTCTGTACAAACAAGACCTGGACTATGCACTTCCGCCAGTTCCCTTTGCATTGGCAGAGGTGCATATAGTCCAGGTCCTGGCTGTACAGAAGTTATTTTACAAAAGCGACTCCATATGAGTTACAATGTGACTTTATATCTTACACAAAGCAATGCTTGAGAGGCCAATTGTTTCCCATCTCGCTTATTACTTGCAGCCACTTCCACAGAATGCTCCCCTGTTTATATAATTGTTAAATTATTCAATTTTGTGTGTAATGTAATACAGACGTGAACAAGACGAGTATATTAACCATGTTGTACATACCTGTTTCCATTTTAAAACGATTTACTTGACTTCCTGTTGCAATCATGTCGAATTTAATATCTGATGTACTCTCTTTACCAAAATTCCTATACAGATTGTAGAGATTCATTAATAAAGATTACATTATTAAATTATAGACTCGCAATCAAGTGTTTATAGTGTGTTTGTGTACAAAACTGACAAAAAGTAATGCATTTTTCACGTAGCTTTGGTACACGTTAAAGTTTTTCAAGCTTACCTTTGTAAACATGTTAAAAGTAGAGCATAGGGTGAGGGCTCACTCACACTGGCACACATTTTGGTGATTCGCGGATCATCCATATCAATTTGATCGAAATACTAATAAAAAATAAGGAAATAAATCTCATTGTTAGGTAAAAAGTTTTGGAAATAAATATGTTCTGAATAAAATGTCACAACAGCCAGTTTGCTTACCCCGATATGATACAAATCGTTACTTGAAGGTCCATTAGATTTGAGCAAGTCTTTCATTTTCGGAATCAAAATTTCCAAAGTTGCTCGAGCTTGAGAAAAAAACGAATAGTCAAAATATGTATATATGTAATTTTAATTTTGAAAGTATGAATGGTAAACATTTATAAAAAATTAAATTTTTAAAATTTGATTTGTGATAATTATTCTCACCAGCTGCTGCTTTGGCTATTTTCTTACTCGATCCATATCCCGTACCATAATTAATATTATTAATCATCACAGTTGCAGCATAAGCTAAGTGATCATAAATAATAGAATTATAATATTTTCTCCATATGTGGCAATAAATTTGGAATTGCAAACGTACATCAACAAATTTTTTATTTATAATTAATTTTATTGTCACTTACGATTTGCTGCATTTTGCGTTTCTTTAAAATCATAGGAAGGTTGCATCCTTAATGCATGTTGTACATATTCATGTAAAATACAAACGGAGCTTTTCCCTTGTGGATTCATTGTATATTCTTTACAAGCTTTCCCTGACTCTGCATCACCAGCTGATCTTTGTACAGGGAATGTAATGAGTTGAACTCCGTCTGGTAAAGTAGGCCGTTGAAAAAGACGCTTCTTTTCTTCTTTTGTATGTTTCCTTCTATCGCTCCATGACTTGAATTTCTTGCATTTAACTTTTTTAAATTTGAATAGGGACATACAGTACTCTCGGAGTTCCTCTGCGGATATAGAATTTAGCTCGTTTGCTTCCTGAGCAGTCTCTACTTGTGCTTTGGGTATCATATTTTTAGCTGCAGCTGCAATTAAACCATTCTCTGGTAATCCATTTGTTGAAGCCGTGGATGGAACTGTTTCTGGAGTTGTATTTTCTTGGGATTTATTACACTGACTGTCAAGTATGTTTATACTCATCGACCCTTGAATTTGAAATTCATAGTTTCTTTCTTTTAAATCTTTTTTTACAAGCTCATTATTACCATCATCATCATCATCAGTAAAATTGATAACGTGCTCTTTGACTGGAATCACTTCATCCATCTCATCTTCCACAATTTCCCCTGGTTCCAATTCATCGTCTGTGGTTTCTTTTTCTTCCATTTCATTAACTTTCAGCACCCCAGTACTATTATCATTATTAGATATTATTTCTTTAAGCAATTCTGTAGGATCCACTACAGTCAGTATTGCTGAAATACCATTTTCGGCAATGGTATTTTGATTTGTCAAGGGAATTGATAGTAAAGGCAAATTTATAGTATCCACATTTAAAACTGATGGAATTTCCATCATCATGGGCGGACTAGTATCTGAGGATGACTTTTGAGGAGATGTAGGAATAATAATGTCGTCCAATTCCATATTTAACTCTTCCACTTGGACTTCAAGAGTTGCAGGGTTCTGGGAGGACGTGGTATCACCATTCGAATTTAGACTCGAGAACCTGACTGTAGATTCTTGATCTTCTCGCTCTAATGCTTTCCTATAAGCTAAACATGGTATGGCACTCATCGGCATATTGTGTCTCTAAAGATAATATTACATATGCATAGCATCATTTAAATGTATGTATGTATTCGTTTGACTATTTACAATTATTTAATTATTATATTAATCATACTATTAATCACACTAATATTATAGTATGCTTTATATGCAAATAATTAGTTTACCCGAGCAGATCCTGGCCCAAGACGATAAGGCTTTGCAAGTGTACAAACACGAGTTTTTCGGTGAAGATAAAGTGGCATGCCACTTATGTGACGAACTTGAATCCATCCACCCGGTAAATCATCAAACTTGCTTTTCCCCTTTTCTATTAAACATCATTTATAATAGGTTGGTTATTGGATGATATTTTGCACAAGAGGTATATAAATTATATTTGTAATTGCATAAATACATACAACAAAAGTTGTACATATCGCCTCCAAGTAATGTACATATATACCTTCAAGAATCATCACAACTTTTTCTCTATATTTATCTCTACTCTCTACATCCTTGTCATCAAGTTCTCCAGCTTCTGTTTCTAGATGTTCTAACTCCTCTTGCTCACCACTTTCTAGTTGACCATTTCCTTCAAGTTCTCCACCCGATGATTCATGATTGGACTTTGAATGACGAGCTCCTTCTTGACTCTCACTAGCTAAACCTGTATTATTCACTAAGCTTTTGATAATGGCATGTGTGTCTTGTGGCATAAGTTTTCTTCTTTTAGGACATCGACGGAAATCCTCGGGTAGGTCTTTGTAACATGTAATAAGTATACATATATTTAATGATATTACTTACACACGCTGAAATTTTTTATAATTACAATTAATGTACAAAGGATTCTACATCCATATAAGTATACCTTGTTCCAAAAGTTCATCCAGTTCGTCAGAATCTGATGAATCTGACGTGTAGCTCCCATTCCCGTCATTCTCTTCATTGTCTTCCATCCTCATTATTCGGAATATTTAATACTATACATATATAAAAAAACCAACAAAGAAAAATGATTGAAATAATTATAAGAAATAGATTATAATGCTTGTGATAATGTAGTACCTTTCGAGTTCCGACTTGAAATATTAACACCACACGTTCAGTCACAGTTAAAATTTAACGATTTCATTGCTATTACTTTACTTACAATTTGCGATAAATATATATTTTCAATTTATTTGGTTTTGTTACATTGTCTATTTGAAATCCTGCCACAGAGATTTCTTTGCGATAAATTTACCCAGCCAAACTACAAACAGCTTTCAACTCAAAGCACGTGCAGTATTTCATATTTTCATGTATTATTTTAAGTACGTCGTTCATACTAAAAATATAACCAAAGTTTTGTAACGAAACAATAATTACAGATAATATCTGTGAAAAAAATCAATTTAATAGTGTTTTGGCCATGGCTAATAACGAAGTTTCATTTAATGTCAAGCTTTCGGCAAATGAAGACAAGGACAGTGTCTTAAATAAAGTAAAAACAGTTTCTGGTGAGTAAAAAAAAATCATTGTTTAAAAATTTGTTTCACACAAAAAATATATACTTATATACTTGGCATTGCTATTATAGCAATATAATATTGCCAATATTTGTTTGGAAATAAATTGGTGTTCTTCTTTTTTTAAACAATAGGATTTTTTTGTCTAAATGGTGAAGAACTGTACCCTATGTTTGATCAAGAGGCCCTTTTAGGACTCTGCACATTCCTAGACTCTGCTTTACAGCATGTAGAACCAATTGCTATGAGTATAGTAGAGTCGAGAAATAATGTAAAGAAAGATGAAACAGCAATAAGAGAAGAAGAAACAACAAACAAGAAGTTGGATATTGATCTACTCAAATGTAAGTATAGTCTGTAGATCAATGTCATTATTGTCGATCAATGTTTGATAAGTACACTTTCCATTCAAAAGAGTGGTTGAGAGCAATTATTCCACTTGAATGAATGTCATTTATAACCTCTTGTGTTATTTTGTTTATTTATTTAATTTCTGGATGGACTCTCTCAACAACTGGTGATGACAGCAACATGCGATTTAATCACAAATGTTACAAGTTACAATGAGTCGGCAATTGAGTTTATAAAGTATCCGAAATTAATTACAAAAATGAATTCTCTGTGGTTCAACACAGAGCTTCAAGAACTGCTACCTTCAACTGTTGCTTCATTATATAATCTGTCAACTAGTAAATTAAAAAGAAAAGCATTAATAGCCCAGAATCCGAGTATGATCACTCTTGCTGCATTTTTTGTGAACAAGTTGAAAAATGTGGAAAATGGGAAAGGATTGGATTATATGAATTTGTATACAAATTTCCTTGCAAACATGACAGTTAGTAGGATGGTTAGAAGGTGAGTGAAACTAATTAGAACAACTCTTTATATAATATAAAGATTTAGAATAACTAGCAAAATGATGATGTTACTTATTTAATAGAGTCATGCTGAATCCTAATGACTTTTGGGTGATTGAGAATATCCTAAAATTTTTAAATCCGGAATATAGCCGAGAAGTTCGGAAAGCAGCTTCAAAAATTATTAAGCATCTTTGTGTTGATTACGGTATAAGTAATTTATTAATTATTTCATATTATTAATGTGTTTCCTTGCTGCGTCGTAATCCGTTATAGTATATACGACAAGTTTAATGATGACTATGAAAAAGGCAAAAATAGATATAACTTTTGACATTTTTTTTTTTAATTTGTAGTTGCTCATAGGTATTTATTGGGTCCTCAAGTAAACATATTACCCATCATTTTACTTCCACTCAGTGGTAATGAACAATTTACAGATGTAGAGTATTTGACCATGCCGGATGATCTACAATACTTACCAAATGATAAACGCAGAGAGACTGATGGGGAAATTAGAGAAAATTTATTGATTGCTTTTGAAGATGTAAATTTATTTTTAAAAAAATGTCTAAATACGTACAAAAAACAGTCAAGAACAGTAATTTAAATTTTGCTCTTATCATCATGTTCACATGTTGTTTATTTACAGTTATGTAGAATACGAAATAATCGAGAGATGATACGAGATGCAAATGCTTATCTCATCCTTCGTGAGCTTCATAAATTTGAAACAGACGAAGGATTACTCACACTTGTAGAATCTGGAGTTGACTTAGTGATATGGTACGTACTTACTATACATTTAAAATTTAAACATTCATTTGATTCACTATATAATCATATCAAGTTGTTATAAATGATGATTTCATTTTTATAGTACGGAGGAAGAATTAGAAGATCGTGGTTTGACAGATCCTCCAACACCTAGCTCATTTGAAGACTGGCTACAAGGAAATTGTGACACAACAGATGACGATGAACCAGAATGGCTTTAATAATAATTACAATGAAACGAGAGACTCCTAAATAAATAAATAAATGTATCATATTTTTTGAACAAAAACCAAGAAAGCCGGCAGTTGAAGAAGTCGGATCCGATTAATAATAAAATAAAGTCTATATATTTTATTACATATTTATATTTATATATAAGCAGCATAATATACAGAGATGCATGTGCAACGGTTGCACTCCAACCTAAGGACTTCTTTAGCCAGCTAATAAGCTACTTACTTAAGAGCTAAAGGAAGTTAGCTGGGCTAAAAAAAACTCGATACTGTGATTCATCTGTGATAGTTCATGTCCACTATATATATACGCCATTAATAATATTGTTATATATAAATATTATATAAATATATTACAACTTCCCCTGTCCATCTTCCTCAAAGTTATAAAGAAACATATGCATGAGCAATAAGACTTCAAAAAATAAAAAAATCATCTTTCACATCTCCACCCAATGCATATAAATCGTTTTAAAATTTTACATCATTTTTTCATTCATTTTATTTTAACTGTATTTAAATGCCAATCAATCGTAATTGTCCGTAGTCAAAGTGCACACCTTTTGCGCATGTGTGCTCAGGAAAACGAGAAAGAGTCCCTACGAAGAATAGATATTATAGTCATAGATAGGACACACAAGTTTATGGAAGTACGGGACCACTTTCGGGATTTTGCAAAAAGCGTGATTAACTGTACTACGTCCAGGTGCGGTATGCAAAATTCCACGAAAACTGACGTAATTATGATTCTTCTGATTGGCTAACACTAGTTAGCCAATCAAAAAAAATCATGGAATTCTTTAAATAAATTCCATCCTTCAAAACCCTCTTGGACCAAGGGTGTCTTCGTGGAGAGTCGTTTACTCTAAATGGGAGCTCTGCATCACAGCTTTTTTCGTTCTTTCAACTTCTCTCAATGGCTAGCGGTCACGTTTGAATCTTTGAATAGCCCGGAAAAAATCCCCAAAATCGCAAAATTCCACAAATTTTTCATGGATCTGCCCTCTTACCCCACCTGGACCTTGTGCAGAGCACACGCCGAAGCTCAAAAGTGTGAAATTGAGGCTCAATTAGGGAGCAAGCTCCCCTTATTGTATTGTGCTGTCTGTCTTATTCATTCACGAAAACAAACAAACGGGTTGACCGATTTACATTTTTTGCGGTTTTTTGCTGACGTTGCCATGAACTTGGTTAGAAAAGACACATTGATTTTGGTGATCCTGGGGTCACGGGGCGGAGTTAGTGAGTTCAAGTAAGGTCAAATCGAGGTTTATTTAGATAAAAATTCGTTTCAGATGTTTTCAAGACTATTTTTTTTTTTTTGAAATTTTGAAAAAAAAATTCAAAATAAAGTCAAAATAAATTCAAAATGTTTGAAAGAATTTTCAGCATAAAATCGCTCTCTACGACAAACATTTTGGTTTCAGAAAAAATATTTAATGTTTACGTGTCAGGGGTCATGGCGAGGGCGTAGCGCGAGCAGATAATAAATTCAACGCTTTCTTGTGAAGGGTGACGGTGAGCGCGTAGCGCGAGCAGAAAATGTGGATATGTTACCTAAATAGATAGTGTCTTATAGACAACATTAAGTGTCACTGAGTTGAAAAAATTTGGTTGGAATTCGTTGTAGTTTCCGGACAAACTGACAAACTTGCTGGTGTTTTTACTTCAAATGTTTTTGGTTTAACCTTCGCTCCGTTTTTAGGCACTGTGTCTACAAATGTTATTTCCTGTTGGAGAATTTACCGTGTTGGCTCTGCTCTCGCGCCCTGTTTACGTACTCCTGTACGTGTGTTTATGTAAAAGATATGGAGAGTCCTATCTATGTCTATAATATCTATTGTACGAAGAGTCAGTACGAAGAACCGAGCGGTTGAGTTAGGAAGGTTTTGTATAGTAGACGTATATATACACTGCATTACGTACATACTAACAGACTCCATCTTAGTAGAATCATTGCTCGAAAACGGAAAGGAACGGAAATTCTAAATTTCTAGTAAAATTTATACTAATTTCAAGTGAAATTCGTGTCATTTAGAATCGAAAAAAATGTCAGATCGAGAGGATAGCGTTTAGTAAGTTTAAGTACTTTTATTAATTTCATTTATTTAACAATTACTCGGAAAGAAGATACGTAATGTTTCGAAATGATCACATATAATTAATTTACACTCCAGCTAATTTATCTATTTCTTCTTCTTTCTTTTCATACTCATCCATGACCGTCTTTTCAAATACAACCGGATGTCAACGCTACTTATTACAACATCAGCAAAGGTAATTGGACTCAAGTTTATTGTTTTTTACTATATATTTCAAGTCGGCAAAGTTGACAAGAAAATATCGACTCGCCTCAACTCTGTGTGTATACAGTATATACTTAAGAGTGTGTCTGCATGCATCATCATACAAATTAATAAAATAAATTTCTGTGAAACAACTTTACTTGGACTTGGACATCTTAAATATATATATATATAATATACGGGATAATTATTGGATAATAATTGCATTATTATCCTTATAATGTTTCGAGAAGAAGAGGAGAAAAAGAAATGAATCAAGTAGTTTAGTTTAATCGTGTCTTTAATATTTCTGGAATTCGAAAAGAGAACCAATAATAGTCATAAACACAAGACAAAGTCCAATCCAGTTTGTACCGAAATCATGGTTTTCTTACAATTTCTTTTGTTCTATATTATTTTTAGCCAAGCTGAGTGAGCAGGCTGAAAGATACGATGGTAAGTTGTCAATCTTTTATTATTTTACCAACGTGTATATAGTATATACATACATAGTATATGCTTATAAATGTGTGTGAAGAAAACATTTCCTTTTGAAGATGATCATATACTTTTAGTATTATTATTATTGCTATTGAAAAGATGCAGAGGGTAGAATATGTCGATTACGTCTGCTTGTCAGGAATGTTGTGTGCGAATGTAATCTGTCATCATTTGTGCATACCATGACCTAGGGTTATAAGACTTTGTCTCTCGTTTCACTTGTACAGTATATATGAGTCATGGTCAATTACTCAGCGGTTACATTTTTAATCAGACTTATACACGTACAGTGTATAGATGTAATAACTGGGTCAGTGCATACTATAGAGCTCGTAGGTGTGCATGTCTTTCCTGATATAAAAAAATTGTACACTTATCAGCTTGGTTATTGTTTGAAAATATAATATAAATAATATCCATTATAATGTTGTTATTTGTTACTTATTTGCACTCACAACAAATACATTTCATGTACTTTTTTTATTGACCCGCTCAACAATAATAATATTAAATAATGACGACGACATTTTATATTAATATTGCCCCTTTTATCTAATTTCTGCAAAACAATATAGAAATGGTAGAGGCCATGAAGAAGGTCGCTAGTTTGGACATGGAATTAACAGTTGAAGAGCGCAACCTTCTTTCCGTCGCTTACAAAAATGTGATTGGAGCCAGACGTGCTTCGTGGCGAATTATTTCATCAATTGAACAAAAAGAAGAGAGCAAGGGAGGTGAAGAAAAACTAGAGATGATTCGCCAATATCGAGCACAAGTAAGTGCATTAATGCACACATGTTTTTTTCAAATGTTGTTTTGTTTTGTCAACTTTTTCTTTTCGTTCAAATTTGTCAATCTATTAGAATGAAGGAGAATAAGAATAATATCAAATATTATTATTAAATTACTTCTTTTCTTTACTCGGAAAGACTCGATATATAGCGTGTACTGAACTCAATTTGAGCTCACGTAGAGGATATTACTATACTATGTATATGACTCATAATATGAGTAATAAGTTATTAGCGTACATTTATAGAACACGGAAATAGGAAACTTTAATTTAGGGTGTATCACTAGCTATGAACTCCCTCACTACTGTATAATACATTGATGCATGCATTTGTGTATACGTACATATAATAGACCTACTCTTTGCCTATATATATAGGCAAAGAGTATTTTATCCATAAAAGAAAGTAAAGACACGTTTATTTTGTCCAGGAAAAAGTTGAATAAGTTCAGGACTTGAAATATTGTTTTGTAATATTTTGCCCGTGAACTAAACTGTGTATGACAGTGAGAGCGGGGGTGTAAGTCTAGAATGACAGTGATAAAGGTTCAGTACGATGATGATTAAAATGTTAACTATATTAGAAGGATGTTTTGGTAAAATTTGAATACCGGTTTGATTGCAGGTGGAAAAGGAACTTAAAGAAATCTGCTCGGACATCTTGAACGTGTTGGATAAGCACTTAATCGCATGCGCTAGCACCGGAGAGTCTAAAGTGTTCTACTACAAGATGTAATGGTCCACATATTTTTTGTATTGAATGTGCACATGCAGGTGTTTGTGTGTGTGTCTGTCTATCAATCTACTATCCATCTATCTCTACATGTCTATCTTTCGTTAAAACGTATGGATTGGCGAATGTGTGTATGTGAAGAAAACGAGTTGATTGACTCAAAAATAAAATGGTTTTGTTTAAATATACAGGAAAGGTGACTACCATCGTTATTTGGCCGAGTTTGCCACTGCAGCAGACCGAAAAGAAGCTGCAGAAAACTCCCTGGTGGCGTACAAGGCGGCGAGCGATATCGCAATGTCGGAATTAGCTCCCACTCAGTAATTTTAATTATTAATTTGCATCATTTTTTTGTATGATATACTTACATATATTACATACCTATGTACATTCCCACTCATCGCTAAAATTTAATGATTTTAAGGACAATCCCACATTGCTCCGTTCATTCAATATGGTTGCATGTAATTAATGTTTCTGCAAAACTCTACACGGGAAAAAATTATAATTTTGTAACTTTTCATGTGTAGTGTTTTGCTGTCAAACGAAATTGTATTCTCAGTTAAATCGAACATGTATAGTATTATTTATAACATAATTATTAATTGCTCTGATTTGATTTCGCAGTGAGACAACCATTAATTTTTCAAATAATTATGTATGTAATTATAATTGTTCATATTATCAATACTAATTCTTTGCTTTTTCGTTACTGTAGTCCCATCCGTCTCGGTCTGGCTTTGAACTTTTCCGTGTTCTATTATGAGATCCTGAACTCTGCTGAACGGGCTTGCCGTTTAGCTAAGGCTGCGTTCGACGATGCCATCGCCGAACTGGACACCTTGTCAGAAGAGAGTTACAAGGACTCCACTCTCATCATGCAGTTGCTCCGCGACAATCTCACTCTCTGGACATCAGATATGCAGGGGGAGGGTGAGTGTTAAGCAACCTCATTATTATTATTATATGCATAGAAAAAACGTTGGTAGATTATTTATAACAATAACATCAACAAACATACAAAAAAACCTTTTAACCATCAACTCTCCCTCATCCTTCATCAATCTACAACCAAAATATTATTATTATACATATTTTTCTTCTTCTGCAAGTATTACTATTATTATTTCCGTCCTCGTCTTGTCGTTGACTCTATTCTTTTTATCGTTCAAAATTCTATTGCATTGTATGATAACCATGTCTGTCTTTTGTGTACTAAACTGTGTATGAGCTGTAGAAATACATGTGTGACATTTTCAGTGTTTACTACACTAGTACTAGTAACTATTAAATAGTTACTGTAATCTCATTTTTTTTATACTCTACATTTCTGTAGTACTAATATGTAGTATTATGTACTGCTATGTAGTGTAGTGTACATCTTGATAGTACGTATTGCTCTTTTCCATCTAAATATATTATTTATTTATATTTATAGACGTGATGGTATCTTTCCTTTAATATTTGTTTTTTTTTTGCTTCGTCCTCCAATATATATATAATTATATATTTATATACATTTATGGACTTTCACTTTTATCCTGCCAAATTCTTATGCTACACGTACTATTTTGAAAGTAACAGCTAGTAATAGTAGTTTCATTTCGTTTGTGGTGGTTGCATAATAATAATGATACCCCTTTTCTTTCTATCAACACAGTTCATATTAAGAATAAATTCTTGCATGTATTACTAATTCTAATTCTGGTCGCATTGCTTATTCACTATTTTAGTAGCCTGTTAAAAATAAATTGCGTATTGAAAATTATTTTTGCATCTTTCTCTTTCTTTCTTTTTGAAACCATTTGAAATTTTGTAAAACTCTTCGTCTTAGTTCTTTTACTTCATCCACTAAAATGAAGTTGGTAGTGTGAAGACTTGTGGTGGAAGTCTTCATTGCTTAGTT
This sequence comes from Gisinianus flammeolus, assembly GCA_034699125.1. Classification (NCBI taxonomy): domain Eukaryota; kingdom Metazoa; phylum Arthropoda; class Collembola; order Symphypleona; family Katiannidae; genus Gisinianus; species Gisinianus flammeolus. Next base: position 16,521 of record JAIUND010002473.1, read on the forward strand.
AACGGTGATTGGGATTCATGTCGTAACTTGATAAGTGATTGTTACAACTCTAGTAATAATCCTCATACCTCTGTATCAAATACTTGCTACTCCTTATTGTATTTACTATGTGAACGTTTTTGAATATAAGGCCATGGGTATGGTTTCTATGATTTTTTTTTAAAATTCTCTTGAAATTCTACAATCCTTCTTTTGTAATGTATTTCACTATTTGTCGTTGTCTCTCGTTTTCCTCTGGTAATATTTTCGTGTGTGACATAAGAAGATGTACACCTTGGCGTTGTTGTGCGAGATTCTGACATCATGTGTTATTGTTATGGTTCGTTATGTCAGGTGGTGAAAGTGAACCCAAGGAACATCTGCAGGATGTCGATGACCAAGACGTCTCATAAAATCTCGCTCCCCACTAAAAAAAATCATCTCATCTCAACACATGCAAACTAATTCCTCACAATTAATTTACCCGGAACCAAATTTCCCAGTTGAATTGAATCACGTCGTCTTTTTTAGCTACCGATTTTTTTTTGTAAAGCCTAATAACTATAGAAAAATTCCAAACTCCCCACAGCGCAAAATGCAAAAAAAAAAAAAAGATCCTTGTTATTGACTACTAACTTAACTATATATATACATAAGTGATCTTTGTAAATATATATATATATACTTAATGCTTGAAAAGGAATTTCCAAACAAAAAAATCCACACATAAACAACAAGTATCACATGTATGCATCGAATTGAGAATTCTTAATGAATTAATTAAATAATTATTAACAACTAAGAAAAGAGAAGGGGGAAAAATAACCGAATACCTTGTTTTATGTTTTTAAAGTCGATTGATTGAGCTGCCTTTTAAAATATTATTATTACTGTATTGTTAAATTATTTGTGTTATTTACTGTATTATTATTTTAAAAAAAACAAAAGAAATATTGTTATAATTATTATATTTTATTGTTGGAAACTACTACGTTGAGCCATGTAAAAACTAGATTAAAAAACTGTAATAGCTGGATGAGGATAAAAAAATAGAATGACACTATATTATGCATAATAATATAATTGTTCAATCTTGCCAAAAGTAATTTTTTTTTAAGAAAAGAAAACAAAAAGTATTTAAAATACCTACAAGGAATGGAATGAGCATTTACGTCTTGATGACGTCGTTTTTTCAGATAGTACTCATAAACAAATAGCCAGGGTTAACAAACAAAAAAATCTTTTGAAATAACACAATATCCTTGTAATGTTGTATAATTAAATAAATTATATATCTTTAAAAAAAGGAATCTTAATTTTATTAGGATTTTGAATACACGCCAGGACCTTGAATGAATTACATTATACTTCTATAAATGTATGCATGTATAAATGTATAAATATCATAATAATACTATTGTTATTATTACTATACATACTACTATATACATGCTGTGGTCCAAAATTAGGAAAGATGGGTCGGGAATTTTTGATTGAAGAGGAATTGCAGTCAAAAAGTCGAGTCTCAAAAACAAAAAAGTAATAGGATTTAAAAAAAAAGTAAATAAATAAATAATATTAAACAAATTATGTAAATGTGTGTGAACGACTCTAAGGTGAGTCAGGTCAGAGAGAGAATGTAGGAAGGAAAGAAATAAATAATACAAACATGTAATATTAATAATAAGAATTCAAGAGGAAGAAAACATGTAAACAAGTTAAAATAATACAAATACTTATTATTATTATTATTATTATTATAATAGTGATTGTAAAGAAAATACTAAGATGACAAAAATATGAAAGCACAAAAAAAAGAAAGGGGAGAAAGTGAAATGAAAAGTTTTTCTCACATGAGCTCACACGTGTTCGTTCCGACGTTTTAAAATAATAAAAATAAAAAAATCCTTTCAATTTGTTTATTGTTGTACTTGTAAAAAAAATTTGCAAAATGCAACTGTACATTGATTAGGAAAGACTTGTACTTGCACTGGAGTCACATCCAAGAAATATGTATGTGTGTGTGTGCGTGTGTGTGGAGGTGTGACCTATATATATAAATATATATTACATATTTAGATGACTGATAGTATATGCGACTATGGTGAGATTGTGATCCGTGAAAATAAATGCTCCTCTCTCTCCCAGTTCCAGTCGGTGGCATAGTTATTATATTCACGAAATCCCCTTTTATTGGTAAAGTATAATAATGAGAATGATCATGTATGTATGTATGATGATGATGAGACTTTTTAAATGTAACCATTATAATATTTTTTTTTTTTCTTTTGTGTTAAATACTGTTTTTTTTTCTCGTTTGTGTTTGTATTTTCGATTCGTTAGTTTAATTGCGGGGAAGCGTCGAGTTAGAAGAAATTCTCTGGTAGAAATTACCTGCCCACTACACAAAAAAACACGAATTCAAATTCTTCAAGGAAAATATAATATTGTAATATAATATTATTATTATTATAACAGACACACAAGGGGAAAAGGGAAAGTTGATTGAGAAAATGAGTCATTATATTTCCACAAGAAATTTTTTTTTTAAACGTTTTATCCGCTGTTGAACATTTGTGATGCTGAGGTGTTTAGTTGTTGTTTAAGTATATCATATATATATATAATATATTAAATAAATAGACGAGACTGGATTGTAAAAACTTTGTCTGAATGGTATATGGAATGAATGACATGATTATTGATTATGTATCTTGATTCATTACAAGACAAAGAAAAAGAAGATGGTGATGAGAAGACGGGGAATGCTGACTATGATGATGTAAAACAAACAGGGAATTGCTAGGCTAAATAATTAAAATTTAAAAAAAAAGTTAATATTATTGGTTGGCTTAATGTGACCTTCTCTAATACTATATTCAATGATAATATATTATATTATTATACTGTAAAATGAAGAAGAAGAAGAATGAAATTTCAAGAAGAAAAAGAAGAACAAATATTTAAAAAATATATATTAAAATAATAATGAAGAGTTTTTAAAACAACTCTTCGGCATAAACATTTTGTATAACCCCTGCTACTACTGCTTATATTGAAGAAAAGAGAAAAAAAAATAATCTTCGACTGTCGACCATTCTTGCACACATTGAATATTATTAATATTACATATAATATTGTATTACTTATTGTCAAAAAAAACAAGTAATCCAAATCTTTGATTAATGGAGTTTCATGTTGGTCGTGTGACGGACAATTTTTTCTGTGTATAATAACTACAATGATTACAACTAGCTACATATAATATAATAATAATTAAAAAATAATACTATTAAATTCTTGTATTGTATAAGCGTGACTGAGGCTTTTTTTCCAGCTTATTATATAATATGGATGTATTAATAATATATGAAAAATATTGTGGTGAAACAACCGAGATCATATAACGCACTTTTTTTGGCTTTATTTTTACTTATTAATTAAATAAGTATCTATATATACAATACAGTAATATTTATGATTCTCACTTTTATTCTTTTTTCTTGGAGAACTTTGATTTGATGATATTACCGATTTACTTCCTCTGTTTTTCGCTTATTTAATAATAACACCAATTATAACAATTATAACTTATGTTTCAATGTATGAAATGACGTTGTTCAACAATATGATGCATAATAATAATACTATTGGACAAATTAATGCTATGATATATGTATACATAGATACATAATGTTCTTAATATGCTGGAGGCGTTTCATTGGGCTATGATTCTTATTAAGTATTTATACATAACAGTTTTCAAGGAAAAAAGTTATACTAATTATGGTAGTCACTTATTTAAGTATCAAAATATAAGAATATTGTGCTGTATAGTATATAGTACTGGAGTAAAAGTTTGACGAAACGGCAAAAATAGAAATGTATTAATTAAATCTCTCACTCCGTCGTCGCATATATTACATATAGAAGACTCATGTATGTAATGAGAAACGTCATGAAATTTATACTGCAGAGAAAGAAAGTATAAAAACAAGAACAAAATCATTCCGTTAAAATTTAAAAACTTTCCTGACCCAACACATCACTTCCCATCATTATGCATTATCAAATTAGAGTGGTTCAACAAATACCAAAGATAATACGAACAAACCCCGAAAATAATTTACTACAAAACTTTAGAAAAATAATTGGTATTTAAAATTTTCATTGTTGTAAAACTGAATTCTTCAAAATAATGAAGTAAACTATCTGGTAGTCAGTAACTATATACTATATAACTATATAATATATATATTACGAGTATATTTCTACTCTTGCATATCATACCAGTTTCCTCTCATGTGTATTACAATTTACAATAGTTTCATTTTAACATTTCCATTTAAAAAAATTCGATTGAGCATATTTGCATAATTATATACAGTTAGAATCTAAAATTCTTAAGTTCATTGAGAACCTGATGAAGATTTGTCCTTTTCATCCATTATACGATGTCGTTCCATATTTGATAAAATCCCAGCCAAACTAACTGGCTTTTTATTTACTTTCTTCATGGGTTTGGGTGTACGGCGAAGCATGGACGGTGGTCGCTCTTCTTCAAAATCGAAATCATCAGTTTCCTTTTCGACTCTGTACATTGAACACAAACAAGATCATGATTTATTTATTTATTCCTTTCTGGCATCATTTCTGAAAATTGTAAATAAATTGTAAATAAATTATTGTTACATATTGTGATACCTTCTCGTCGTGTTTTGTACTTTTTCAGGTTCAGGCAACGATTTTTCAATTTCAAACGCACTCCTTCTCCCTGGATTTTGCCAACTAAAATTAATGCATTTCTTTTGTTTTAGCAGCTCAAATAAGTTGACAACTTCTTCCGGGGGAGGTGCCCAGGGATGACTAATCTGTTTTGATAACAATTTAATGAAAAGAAACCTTAAATTCTGTAAATTCCTGTCATGAACTTCATGTTTCCATGAATCATGTAGAAAACACGCTATACATTCCCGTGCATATCTACATGTTTTCAAAACATTGTTTTGTATATCACATATTAATCATATATCTATATATATACCATTTCATAAAATTGCAAACTTACATTGTCCATTGGATTCATGTGTAACATGTGTTGATTCTTTATTATGTTTTGTAATCGGTGAGCACCATCAAAAATGTTTTTGTAGTTTTTGTCTTTATTGTGCGATGTGTCAGATTTTTAGACCACCTTCATCAACTTTATGATGAATGATGCATTTATCTACATTGCTGTATGCTGTATGCTGTTGTTTTTGTAAATACTTGTTTGCAAGTTTGAACAAACTAGAATTAGCTAATGATTGGCTGTAGAATTTCAAGACAGAAGGTTATACTAGTACTTGAAACTTTAATCTTGTTAACCCTCGTTAACATTGTTAAAACTGTCAGTAGTAAGTAGAAGAAAACTTTTCATATACAGAAAAGTCGCTAAAAAAATTAAGAGCAAATCCAGCTCTTAAGTAAAACTGAAAAATTCAAGTATTTTTGATTTGCAGGAAATTCGATACACAGCTTCCTTACACTAAGTGATAATTATTGGCAATTGACATTTTTTTTAATTTGACCCGTGGGTCATGTATTGAATTACATACAGAAAAATGTTTTGAAAAATCCACGCATTCATTTCTTAACCGATTTCAATTTTTCTAGTT
>JAIUND010002474.1:0-22155 GCA_034699125.1 Gisinianus flammeolus
CTGCGTTGGGTCGTTGTTGTGTAAAAAACTTGGCGACACCTCGCTGCTCAATTGCATTGTCGTCCATGATTTTCCGACAAATGAAAATTTCGATTGTCTCTATTTGGTAGACTAATTGAGAGAGGAATGTGAAACTATGCAATTATACTCATATGCGTGAGATCTATTACGCATTTGTTATTTTCCTCCTACCTCTTCTATTTACAAAATGCAAGGATTGATCCGAATTTATGCCCCACATAGTTATTATTTTATATCCTTTTAGTTCTCATAGCTTTTTGTTCTACATAGTTATTTATCGTTTGTCTCACGATTAGTTAGATGAGGAAAACGTAAATGTTCTATTATGGATTATGAATGGGATGACTCTCGTATACACTTTAGAAAGTCTATTGCCTTATCATTCATTATCATCTTCATTATGAATTTATATTCAATGGACTTTAAAGGCACTCAAATGATCAAGTTGAAGGCTTGGTAGTTGTGTGTTTTCAAAAAACGTACAGTTAATTAACACACTTGATTTTATGTACATATTCAAGAAGGAAATGTGCGTATTCAAACCTATTTTTTTCACTGTTGAATGTCCAGTCGTGACAGTACATGAACTGAAAAAAAAAAACTTGCCGGTTTGGAGTTGCACGTTGCAAATGATTTAATTTTCTCCCCTATATGCTTCATATAGAATGTATACGATGTAACATAAAATAATGGTGTGAGAAATGAAAAATAAAATGACATACTTCAAACTTGCAACCATTTGCCATGACCATTTATGTCGAGTGGCAAATGACAATTTAAATAATTCAACATTCTTCCTAATTCCAAATACACTCCTTCTCATTCTCTTGAAATGAATTTGAAATTGAAATTCGAATACAGTGTTTTTATGGAGGAACGCAATTTAAATTACCTTCCTCTGACTCTAACTAGTTGTAAATGTACATTGTAAAATTCCATTTGGTCTAAACTCTGAAAACTAACGTACTGACATTTTGAAATATCGGCATAAAAAACTTGTGGAAATCGCTCATTCTTTGTGACTGTTACACTTGATTCAATTTGTTTGGAGCGCGTGTACCTGGTACGCATGTACTGTGCAATGCTTTTCCTATTCGTTTTCAATCATGTAAACTTTAAACTTTATGATTAAGAGGAGTTTACGAGACTGCTGTAGAAATAACAAGATATGAATTTAAAAGATCTTTTGGATTTTGGTCTTGGTCGAATACTGAATTACTGAGTGGATTGGATTATGTCAGATAAAGGAATTGTACTCTTTTTTCATTCGACTTTCGACATTTGATTCTCCTCAAGGAAATCAATTAATGAGGTAGATTGTTTCTACTTTTTTCCATACAGTCTAGTAACATTGAAATTAAATTACAATTCGATCGAGATCAAAACTTATATATATGTAATATGCTCAAGTTAAGGAAACACTTTCGTGATTGCAATAATTACTGTCAATTATCTTGAATACTTTCTCATTTTTTCCCCAACGTTTAATCATGTTTCTCGAAGGTAATTATTGCAAAGTTTTCTAGTGTCTGAGCTCACGACATTAAGTAAACAGTGGAATAAAAATATGGGGGAGAGTCACGTAGATAGCGTGTATTTAAACTTTTTGAACATCCAAAACCGCAGATATGGCCTCAAACAGCCCACATAGGTACCCGTTTTACATCCTTATGAATATCGTTAATTTGCATGGTCTATTCAAATTAATTTGGCGTAGCGTTTCATTCTGTAAATTTAACTTGATAATAATGACAAAATCTATATCTGTTGATTGAAAAGTCATTAATAAACGTGCCACCAATGATGGAAGTACCCAATTTTGTCTAATGGACGTGTATAGTTACATGCTAAAATGATTCTATGAATTTGTAATTTTCATCTAAGAATCTTTCAAGTCTCCATTTTCTGTAACAAGAATAATTTATCATCAGTATTTGCACATTTTCTGTAACAAGAATAATTTAGCATCAGTATTCGCACATTTTACGTTAATTTACTTCTCCCTGTGAGGTTTTATTGTGATTTTCAATGCTGTCACTGATGACTACTGAATAGTTTGGGGCTGATAAATTCAGGAAGCCTTTAATAGTTTTCGTTCAATGAGGGATGGAGAATTTGGAAACTGTAAAACAAATAGACAAAACATCATATCGGTTAATCTGTCAGAGCTATAAATCAAAACGAAGAGCAATGTAAAAAAGAGTTATTGATAAAAATGCTGCACCACTTGTAGTCTGCAATACAAATTTTGCAGTCTACACTTTGCTGAGTAATTTGACTGAATTTTTTGCGCTTCATGAAAAGAACCTATCTCGAGAAAAAGAAACATGCTCTGGTACATTTTTTCTGAACCATCAAATGAAGATTTTGAATATTTGAATGTGAGTTTGTGTGTGCCTATTTTGAGACTGATTTTGATTTATGTGTGTAAAAAGTGAGACCGAGCACAAGTGAGTATTTTATCCAATAGGTATATTTGGTGAAAGTTAAACTTTAAATAACGAATGCGTGTGCAGGAAAATTTTGGAAAATATTCATTCAAAACTTTTGCTTTGCAAGAGTATAAGAAATATTTTGAATCTGGACATGCCATGGAGAGTTTTTGAAAAAATCGACTTGCATAATTATGATATAGTTTTTATTACTGCTCAAAAAAGAAATTGTGCAAAAAGTATGTAATTTGTCATTTGTGAACTAGGAATGGAGAATTGAAAATGAGAGGAAGTCTTGTTGCATACATATACATATTGTAATCCCATGTATGTGTGGCTCATTTGCAGCTCAGTTGACTTGTCTGTGTGTCTCTGAGAAAAAGGAGATAAGTCGTAAAATTGGATTAACTTTCTGCTATTTGAACTCTAAAAATAACAAATTTGGTCCAAGCCTGTCATTTTCTCCCCAAACCAGTCTGTAGTTAAGTTGAGTTCATGTGAGCTTTACTTTCTACTGTAGTCTCCGACAACAATAACCATACCACTTTCACATCACACATCACATTACATTTAGCTACCATACTGTTAAACTTGAGAGGTACCAATTGAAAGGTGTCCTGAAGTCAAGCGCCATTTCCTGATTTTGCTGTCCAAATTCCTATTCAATCATAATTTAGGTTGACTTCAAAAATTTGTTCAAAGAGAGAAGAATACACTTACCTAAATGATTTTTATTGTATACGGTGAAGGTCACAACCTGTGATTCACAGGAGAGTTGTATGAAATGCCACACGAGGATGTAGAGAATGAACTCAACTAAACTTGATGTTATGAAGTGAAACCATTCTACTTGTTTTAAGTGTTTTGCATTAAAAATTTTACACAATTTGTTAAACTGAATGGTTATGGTTGACAAAATCAAAGTAGAGAAATGATAGTAGTATGTATTATTTATTATAAATGTCGCATAGTTATCATAATATGGGTTACGAAATGAGCGTTTTTTAGTTTTCATTTGAAAGAGAACCTCAGTATACATGGCTGTCTGCGTAGGTGTATACGTGCATTCACTCAAATATAGTAAAAGTACTATGTACTAGAGAGAATTACGATGTACGATTGCAGTATATTTTTTTCTTCAAGCCACCCACGTCTCCCTTCTTCCTGCTTGCTCGATTCTCCATTCAGTATTCACTCGGCTATATATGCTAATGATGATGATACTTTTGCTACTACGTACTTACTACACCCTTGCTGTACAAAAAAAGTCGTTCTTGTTGTCATTTCCTTTTGCCGTGCAAGTTGGATTGAGAATTCACCCGGTGATTCTTGTAGTTTGATATTTATTTGAGGCTGAAGTTTTTAGCCCGAGAGTCTAGCCGGGTAAAAAGTCGAAACCACTAAATTGTGTATTGAAGAGAAGAGAGATAGAGAGAGAGAGAGAGAGAGAGAGAGAGAGAGAGAGAGAGAGAGAGAGAGAGAGAGAGGCTAGAAATGAGATGAGACGAAGGAAAAAGCTCTTGCTTATGCTCCCATCAAGTTTAAAAATAGGCTGAATGTGTAACTTTCATTCAGTGGTACGAACACAAGTAGACAAACACACAGAAGCTCATGTGCAGCATGTATGGACTTGAGGTAAAGTACATATATGAATCCCTTATGTACATTCTCATTCTCAAAATGTGAAACAACATGAAACATCCAGATGAGATATGCTTTGGTTGTAAGATGAAATGTACGAGAGTGTGTGTGTGTATGTTCAAGAGGTAGTAAGAAAGGAGGGTTGAGGAAAAAAACGAGCCAAAAGGCGTGGTAGAGGTGAGATTTCCTTTTCTCAATTCAACATGATTGTTGAGGAAAGGCAGAAGCTGGTAGTTGTGTGAGTGAGGGCGAAATTTGGAATTCACGAGGATTTTACACACAAGCAATATCTGCATTTCCTTTATTATTTGAGACACATGTGAGAATTTGGACAATCTGCCATTTGTATATGTACCGGAATTAAAGGCCACTGGATAGTAAACGGAACTCTATTTGTAATATTCATGTTCGTAGTTCAAAAACGTCATTTGTTTAGTAAACAAACCTGATGAAACATTTATTTGAAAATATTCCGTATGATTGAGTTACATATACTCGAATCATTTTATGCTTTCGCTTTGCCTGCAATAAAGATTAATTAAATCTCATTATTTAATTGCCTGAGGATGAGTACAGAGAGTATCTCGAAAGCTTGCAAATAAACTAAATTATTAAAAAACAAAATATCCCACGTTAGCCAATAAAATGTATTCTTTATGCAATAAAGACGTATAGCAAATATAGGAAATCTTGGACATTTTGGGGGATGGTGATGATTTCTTTGATGCTCTGGTGTACACGAGAGTATTTGTTTTTCACGAACTTCTCAGTCATAATGAAGTTTGGTGTTTGCCAACATGTCTGTCTGCATAAGCATAAGCATGCAGCTTCTGTCCCTGATGCCGTTGCAAACGTTGTCGACAGTCGACGATGCAGTTGTTTCAAAACTCCAAATGTCCAAAGATAAAAATATTTCTCTTGACTCTCTTTCCGTACGACTTTTAACCGAGAGAGGAGAATTTTAGAATGGCGTTGAGGAAATACTAGGAAATAGAAAGAGTGGAATGGAATGCTTACTAGTCATCTGGGATGTTTGTGCATTGTAAACGATCCGATGATGATGAATTTCTTTTGTGTTTGTTGAAGTCTTACTGAGTAACTGAGTTGGAGGGGGAGGATTTGTGAAGTGAGTGTCTTCATACTCTACATGCTAAATTAGGACAACGGACCAGAGAACACGGGTTACTTTCAGCATGGCTTTCCAGTGTGAAATAAATAAAGTACAGTATAAGGATGGGAGGAAGTTACAGCCTTTTTCATTTTATCATAATTTGTACAATCAAAACGCAAAATTAAGAACATCATGATTACTTTTTAATGACATTTATATAAATCTATAGTATAGTGATAAGGATGCGTTGCGGCATAATTTGTATTTTAGAATTTGACGTAGAGAACGGTTCCAGTCTGATAATTTCATGGGTGTTTTGAATCATTTATTGAACATATATTATAAATTGTGTACTTACACTTAAATACATGTAGTCAATCTAGTGAAAAGGAGCATATATCAACTTGAACTTAACGATGGCTACACGAACGAAGAACAAGAAAAAATAGATAAAGGATAGAAATGCCAGAGAATGAGTTGGACCTCATTTGACACTTGACATTCGAATTCGCAAAGACTTGTATACCACTATAAACTTGCCTCTACCTTCTACTCATATGAAATGAATATTTGTACAAGATAGATCACCAGGGAAAAATCCGCTTTTACTTTCCGTCGAACATCTTCTCTGTCTGTATTACCATTTTGTAATAAAGTACACTCAAACGAGTAGTAAATACAGTATTAAACTATTATCTTGTATAGGAATTGTATGGCAATCGCATGACTAGTTTAAAACTAGTAGTTTTAAAGAACTATACACAGATACATTTGTATTTTTTGTATTTGTCATTATGTTCAAGAATTGAAAGAAAAGGTAGTTGGGAAGAGAAAGAGAAAAAGTAAGAAAAGAAAAGAGAGGGAGAGAAGTTAAATGGGAAAAGAGTCGCATTTGACAAATGTATTTAAAGTCGTTCGCTCCTGCAAAATTTCTTTCAGGCTCATTTAATTTCTTCATAGGATTCTCTAGCGCTTGAGTTATGCTAATGTGTGTACATAGATTTCCAAAGTGATTATCATGTGTATGAGTAAGAGGGAATTAGAGACGAGCGTGGAACTTTCTTGCTATTATCTGTATTTTCTGTAGTGGAATACTGTGTGTATGTGCTACGTGCATAGAGCCTTATATATATTCTCCTTTTTTTGACGTATGAGATATTTGGCATGTTACATTTTACAATATCACCATTCAGAGAGCCTCTACCGCCTTTTCCCATTTAAATCATCTGAAACTAATTCTTTGTGTTTCACCATGAAGGAGAATATGATGTAGATGTATTGCAGTTGAATGCCGAGGGTAATAACTACTGCGTTTACTTCCTATATAGATCGCATTGGTTTATGAGATATACACACCTTGTGGGTAATACGAATGGTATTCTCAAGTCAAAATCTTTACACAGCGTTGTACTAGTCAAATAAATATGTGTGTGCGGAGATTTTGAGAGAAGGAATAGTTGTGTAAATAAATACATGAACTGGAACAGGAAAATTCATGAGCTCATTTGTTTCTAGTCAACTTTTCTCAAGTCACAAAATCGGAAATGAAACCCGCAAGCATAAACAACAATGTATTATGATGTCTGTGTAGTACTGTGTACAGGAGATATTTAGACAGCTAGACAGCTACATATCTAAGTACGTAGAGGCGAAAGTATTATGTAAATTAAGGGACAGTATAGTTTTATGACCTTGATTGTATATGCAGTATTTATTTATGTGTGACGTGTAGACTAATTTTTTGCCGATTTTCAGCTGTTACAAATAATGTCATTTGTTTGATTTTCCATATTTGACTGCCGAAACTCTGATTTCGTTGATACTCAATCTTTATTTGGGAGTGTTGCTCAAACTGCAATTTGAAATATATAGTGAGAAAAAAGGTACGGATGAAAATAAGAACTGAGCGACCGTCGTTTCACACACAGACAGTTGTTGGCATATATAGAATGATGGTATGCATCTTGACATATTCATGAATATTGAAATTGATCAAATTAATTTAAATATATTATAATAGTTTGCATTTTTGATATTATTCAAATGAAATGGGGCGTAGAAGCTCACACAATTATTATTTGATGGACGTAGGGAACCTTGACCCAAAATTAATTTGCATCATAAGTATATATATGCTTCAAAAATGTTTTTTTATGTTTGCCAGGATAATCACTGGAGAATAAAAGGTAATAAGTTGAGACTGGAGCAGAGTTTTTTTATTTATTTATGGGCGGAGGTCGAGGATTGGAATTGGGATGGGGAAAGATTAGGAGTATAAGTATGTAGGACCTACATTGTAGGTGAATGGAAGAGTGTGATGGTGCAGACTTTGTAATACTTATCTGGTAATAAGATGGGATATGTGAGTACATAATTCGCATTGGTAAAAGTGCAGCTATTATTGTTTGTGAGTTAGATTTAGCTCTACTCTTTTTTTGCCTGGCGGTCGATATTAATTTGACAGATTGACCGCTAGTTGCCCATTAAGGATGGCCTTGAGTGAATTCACTTTGTCTTATCAGAGCCCAATTGAGAGGCAGTACACACCAAATCACATGCTATTAAGAGGCTTGTATAAAACATTGCTGACCATTCTCATTCACATCCTTGTTGTTGATGATGGTTGCGCATCATTTGTTATCTTGTTTTATGTAGTTTCTGCCTATAGAATTTTGCTCGTTCGGAGTAGATATACATATAAAAACATGTACAGGGAACAGCTAGAAAACTTTGGTTTTTAAAAATGTCCAATTAATGTGAACATCAATGAGGCGGAGGATAAAGAGATCGATGAGCTGCAGTCACCGAAATGTTTAGATTTTTGCAAAATTTAAACGACAGTCTGATTTTTGCGTAATTTTGGCTAAATTGCAAGGGACAATACAAACACCAATTCAAAATTTGTTGTTTTTTTAGAAACGTGTAAAAGCATTCATTACAGTTTATGAGGAGTACCAAAGAGTGATAGAAGGATTCAGTTGTATTGGAATCAAGAGAAGAGGACTAAGCGAGTAACTTGTAACTTTCCCCAAATCAGTGAATCGTATGAAGACAAAAATCGCCAAATATTCAATTTGGAGATTCAAAATGCGTGTCATTCCATAAACTTTGATACTGATGATAGTCAGAAAGAGCTGTGCGAGTTTAAATATGTGAATCCGGAGGCTCATTCGTTGAAGGTTATGGAAATCATCAATCATCGACTATGAATTGAGTCATCATTTTTCATGTAAACCATTAAGCTAAACTATTCAGTCATATTTTTGCATGTGTTTGGGTGGACTAATGTTTTTCTGTTCAATCCTGTCAAATTATAAATAATTGTCTTACACAGGAAAAATCAAAGAGAAAGCTGTGCTGGTATCAGTTATGTATTATTTTTTTGCTAAAAATGAGCATCAGAAAGTTCCGGTGTGCACTCTGACTTCAGTTTTGTAAACAGACACGGGGTTGTTTTGCAACGATCCAGGTGGTGTACGCGTCTGTGTTATTCTCTCGGATTGTTTACACTTGCTTTTCTCAATCTTTTGGCAGAGCTTATATGACTACCGCATCTTCTATTTGTGTATGTAGTTCCTGTTATTAGTTGTTCGTTTGAAACGTGCATGATCTATGCTTCCTTTCTTACTCGTATGCTGTGTGTGCGTATCGTTGAGAAGAAATCCTGCATTTTTATCCAATCTAAAGTCGTCTACTTGCTCTTAGAACATACAAAAATTTCCAATGTTAGTGCGGATTAAACCGAAATGGCGCAGCTTATTCATGGAGTACCGAGTACAATTGCTTCTATGGATTCAAAAAGTTAGCTTTGGTTTTGAATAAAAACATAAACCGTTTAGGAAAAACTTTTGAAGAAACTTGCATTTTTTTCAGTTCCATGTATGTATATTTTATGCATAGATTTTAATTAAAAATATTTCCAAATTACATTTAAAGAAAGAGTAAACAATACGCTGCAAGTTGATTTCTGTGCATGGAATTAGGAACAATAAGAGTCATTATAAGTGGCACATCTGTCTAAATGTTGTTTTGGAAAAACATGTGCTTCGTGTTGTTCTACCAAGAATGGCCAACGACAAACCACACATTCCTGGGTACACATGTTTGTATTTTGGGCATGGAAGGGCACAATAGACAACAAGCAAGCAACGACATGACACTGATTATTTTCATTCCTCTCATCTCGCTCACTAAATGTATATGTACATGTTGCAAAACACAGTGGCACATATATACATCATGTAGACATTCAAAACCCGGCCACTATGTAACTTGTAAAGAAGAAAACCCATACACTCTCAACTTGTCTAGTAAACATTGCCCTTTTTTCTGTCCCTTCGAATCTCCTTCGTCTGGTTTATTTATTTACTTTTTTGTCCTATTATTATTATTGATGTGTTGGTGCAAACGAAGAAGACCTTGCATTAACTGCCTTGCCCTGTCGCTTTTATTTTTATTATAGCTCAGTGTGTGGCACCTACTATCGTCCAATAATAATAATAACTCCAAAAGAAATCAAGGAGCAAAATGGATAAGCTTTGAGTTATGTCATGCGAGGTATTGAAGTGTGTAGGAGATAAGGCTTCTTAGAAGGAGAGAGATTTTTCCTTGGTTAATGTTTTTATTCTGATTCTGGTTTCTGATGGAGTATCAGCCAGTGTTCATGTTCTATCTTGAATGCATCAAAGAATCGAATTTCTATCAGACTAGGTTTTTTGGTTAGTTAGTTGTGCATGTAAGATGTTTCGAGTGTGTGTGCTGCGTCGCCTGCTATCTAGATAAAACCAATGGGGGAATCACAAAAAAATATGTATTGTACAATGCGTACACTACATATTATAAATTCCTTCACAGTGTATCAATAAATTCATGAATTCAGAAGGTAGGTTATAAGAGGGAGAATATTGAATTGATTGTGAGGAGTCCATTAGACAATGAAAATGAAATGGCTTTTTTCTCCATTGTATAGTTTAGATGGGGGGAAACGTTTCTCGTGAAATATTTTTGATTTATGCTCCGAGTGTCTTGGAGGCTGAGGCACATCTCACCTCTATATAATTGTAATAGATGGCCTATCGCCTGCTCAATTGATTTCATTATCATTTTTTCCATTTCTGTGTGACTTCCATTCTCCTTTTAGACAAAAAAAACAAAGGAAAGCGTCTTCAACTTGTAGGTATATATGAAATTTATTAAATGGATATCAAGCTCCACTGCCAATGGGATATTTTTAGAGCATCATAATGAGAGGGATTGTTATCTAGAGGCACAAACTATCGGTATAATATTATTGTAAAATAAATTGATGGGCATATATTATGTACCTACTATATAATCTAAAGTTGGAAAAATTATGCCATTAGCAACGAAATAATATCCATTCTGTGAGTATATAGGTGCTTTAATGCAAAGCTCGGAATCAAGGTTGGCAGTAGTGGTATATGTTTTACTTACATTATGGAAAAGGCATATCATTAGTTGCTGTTCGCATTATGCTAAATGTGAATTATGGTTTTGGATTGTAGTGAACCTGGATTTTATGTTATGTTAATTTAGTGAAATCTGTGTTATTATAAATTTTATGACTTGTACTTTTGTAGGAAAGTAAATGCTTTCATATACTGCTTGTTTGTTGTATTTATGAATGACGTTGATGACTTTCCAGTCACTGCTCTGTTACTCATGTGGTGCAGGATTTGATGATTTGAAAGACCCACATGTTATATATCTCAGGGAAATTGTATTCCACATTTGTTTTGTGAATTTAAATCAATGGATCATTTTGGATTATCAAGAGAGACAAGGAGGTAGAGTGTGTGAACGAGAGAGAGAGAGAGTGGAGTGTGATTTAAATTCAGGGCCACTATAGATAGAAACGAGAAATAATGCGTATTTGGTATTCTGTTGCATTTTCATGTTTTCATGCCGTCATGCATGTATAAAACATACAATAATAATAATAGTGATAATAATATTTGAGCCTTTTTATCTGTAGATGGGTAAAGCTAGTAGCTTGAGAAGGAGGGTTTGAGTGGAACTCAGAAGCAAATAATCTGCACAAATTGAGCTCATCCTTCTCTATGAGAATGAGAATGCTTTTAACCATGAACCATACATATGTGAATTTGAATAAGTTGACGATGGACAGAGGTGAAGAAGACTTGTTTGTTTGACAGTAGCCTATAGTACATATTATATGGGACAGACCGTAAGAAAACAATCCGTGTACGTCTGTATAACTTCTGAGTTATAGCGCCAGGAATATTTTCGGCCGTTTGGCGCGTAAATACTTTGCTCAATGATTTTAAATTCAAGAGCAAAAAACACAAATCATCAATTTACTTTAATTTAGAATTTTTGGAGAAGTTTAACGACGATTTTAAATTACTTTTTATCATTAAAAAAGGTTTAAACTTGTCTTAAAAGCTTCTCCGTGTTCTGTTGTCCACGAATATGGAAAAAAGTGATTTTCCGTACACGGATTGTTTTCTCCCGGTCTGCCACATATAATAATGCCATTTGTTTTTTTTTGTTCTATTGTGTGTGGTGAGTTGTGCTATAAGCTATAACGTCTAACCTTGATCTATCTTTGGGTGTTTCGAGTCAAAATGGTATGTTCTGTAGCTCTCACTACGTTTTTCCATCATACCTATACATATCTGACATTCCAGTTTAATTTTCTGTGTTTTCTCATCCTGTTGGTCTCCGTTAAGCTGTGGATGGCGTGTGTGAGCTTGTGTAGAGTGGGGCATATGGGAAAATGAAGCATTGATATATATTTTTTCAGTGGGACGTCTGTTGACTGTCGAGTGCTGAGTGAAGATCCGCATGTTTTTTTTAGCATGGACTCTATCTCTAGTGTGTTTTTGTGCGAGCATGAAGATGAAAGTTTGCATAATAATAATGTGGAACAAACAAACATTTCCTCGTCGGCTATTTGGCCCGAGTTCAATTTGAGTTGCAGTAATGGGGCAGTGTGAGTACTCGCATGGTGAACTGGAAAAAGAAAAAATTATACCGTGGAAAACGTAGGATAAGGAATAGCATTCGTTTTTGGCTTGGATTTGTTCTCATCGTCAGTGGCAGTTCAGTGAATCATTTCTGTCATAAAAGATGGAAGAAGCAAAATTTTCTAGTCCCTTTTCTTAAATATTACATATCTAGAAAACAACGAGAGCAAAATCGTATAGTTCTTAGAGAAAAAAAAAATACTTTCGGATTTTTTATTGTTGGAATTTTTGGTGTTTTGATTCCTATTGGGGAAAAATTGTTGTCAAAGAGGAGGACAAGATTGTTTATTGACTTGTTTTTGAGCTTTGAGTACAAGATTCGACTTTTGATTGGATTAAGAATATCAACTTATTGTGCGTTGCTCTTGAAATGACAGTGTCTGTAATGGATTGGGAATCAAAAAGTCCTTCTCCAAGCCGGCCAGTCAGTCGACAGAAAAGTGAAGAATTTGAGGGATACTTAAGTAAGAGATTTTGTATACACAATCTACGCTCGGTTACTCACTCAACTACCCAAAATCTATATAAGCTTTATTTTTTTATGTATTATAGATACTATTAGATACCTAATAGTAATAAGGAGACATAGATATTGATGGGAAAGTAAAGAGAATAAAATAACAAGGCCCCCGCATTCTATACATTTATGATTACATAATGGCCATGCTGTGTCTGCTACAGGATTACTATTTCCCTATCACGACGTGCTTTTCATTAGCATTACCTATATACGTTATTACGGCGTTGTTATTACGGCGCTGACTATAGTAGGTATAATGTATAGAAACTTATAATATTTTTTTTAACATAAGCAATGTAGGTACATATCTACATACTACATACGGTCATCGTTAGGAATCGAGAATCGTTAAGAATTGTACACATCGTCTGAATGGACAAAGTGTATACAAGAATATGCAATAAAAGAAATAGAAAAGGCGATAGATATGTGAGACAGAGAGGGGGAGAAAGAGAGAAGAATTGAGAGTCCAGTTGAAATGTTGTCTGTGTTGCCTAAATAAGGCAAGGGCCTTGATTCACCTTTCCGTGAAGTCTGAGCAGGTTTATAGAATGTGTATTTGATGTAGCGTATAGACTGGTAGGGGAAGATAATGTAGGCGAAGTGCTCGTGATTCCTCGTAGCACCTGTGACTTTACCTGGTAAATGTGACGAGTCCTGGACACTTTTACACTCTGGCTCAAATTGAAAGTAGGGGATGAACTTGAAATGTATTTGTGTAGGAATGACCGCTTCAATACAGCGTTTTGTTTCTATTCTAATCGAGTAATTCCAATTAGAGTGACCAAGGAGTGAAAGAGTATAGTTGAAAAAGAAGAATGTACTTGAAACAAATCGTACTTGATTTTTGTTGTTGGAGAGAGATTTTTGTAGATTGTGTTGGTACAGTGGTTGTGTGTGGAGTTAAGAGTATGAGTAAGATGCGAGTCTTGTAGAGTCTAGGCTGGAGATCGAGACAGAAGTGCTATTCTTTTTACGCAACTTTCTCACTTTATATACTGCTCTTCCAATCCATTTCCTCTGCACTGGGGGTTTTTTCTTTTAAAACATCTTCATCTTTTGCCTACACTTTGACTGTGTTAGTGTGTGTGTATATTTGTGAAATAGTGTACAAATCAAAGGAAATCATTCCGTGTAAATATAAACTTATATATCCGTATATTAAAATAGATTAATTATACTTGTGTGTAGTTTTCAGTTTTTTGGCATTGGTTGATATGAAGATTTGACACAAATCTAGTGGTATATACGAATGTGAAAGTATCCAACTGCGAGAACAGTAGTTTATTTTATTGATGGTATTTGGAAAGTCTACATGTGTCCAAAAATAATACGTACCGAATACATTCAAAACTGGGCGAAGTTGAGGATTTGTTGAGTCTGTGTACAGTAAATCTCTCGTTTACCCGATAATAATATCATTTAAACATATCTTTTGTTATTAACTCAAGAAGCATCTTACTTATTCCGTGTTTTTTTTTGTGAATGTGAAAATATACTTACGTGCACTATATATACATCACAATCCTCTTGGATCCATATCCAGTTGCTTGGCACACTTGACTCACCATTTCAAAATCTATTGATTTTTATTACCCAGCAAATTTTGTCTTCACTTGAAAATCAAAAAATGCCTTCCGCTGGTATATACAATTTATTTACTTTTTATTCATCCCAATGTACATTTATATTTATTATTACGAACTACTTTGATTACATACTACGCGAACTAAGAATGAGTCATTTTATTTTCTACATGGAATGGATAAAGTAAAAGTGCATTCTAATTTGATAGTGTGTAACGGGATCACTTTCCATGGCCTTATACTTTTAGGTTATATTTTTTAATGAAGGTTCTTTCGTGCTCGTTTACAAGAATTATTTCCATTCAGGAGAAATACATATGTAGTATAGAATAGGTGGAGTGTTGCTGCAATGGCAACTATGGTACATAAGAAATAAAAGCTTAAATTAAAAAATGAAATTTAAAATACATTAATTTAGCAGCTCTATTAAAACTAAAAACGAAGGGAGATTTTTTATGATTTATATTTGAATATCGTCTATAGTATTTCGGTACTTGCGTGTTCGTTATAGTGTACTTTAAGAAGTAGGGATTTGAGATTGAAATGATGCCAGGTAAATCTTATTTAGAATGGATTAGTTGTTAGTTTACACTCTACACATCTGAGGAGACTCGTCCCAATGTTTCTCTCTCAGATAAAAATAGGCAGGGAAAAAATGATGCAGTAAGCAGTACACCATCACACTCCAGAGTCATAAGTATAGCCAATGAACGTATTTTTGTGGTGAGTCTGTTCCTCGTCTTTGTACATGAATTATCTTTCTCCTCTATGGAATATGACATTTACGTAAGTGTAACTGAATTATAATAGTAAGAAGGTTTTCTCTCTCTATTTGACATTCCATGAAAAAATCTAATAAATTTTTTTGTTCAGGACATAACAAAGTAATTTATTTTGAAAATTAAATTTAGCTAGTAAAATGCATATAATGACAAACAAGTTAGAATTGACAGATTTTGAAATAATTTGAAAACATAACAAGGCAAGGGCCTGTATTATTATGTATTTATTTATGTTATTTTTCATGTAGTAATAAAAGTGAAAAAATCTATTAAAATCATTATTCCATGATTGGATTGGGTTTTGTTTTTAATTCATGTTTTTTCCACGTTGCCTTGTGATACATACACTGCAGGGATCGTGATTTTAATCATCTCCCTCTCTCTTGCTGTATCTCTGTAGTTACTACAGTGTAGTAGGATTGATTTTGAATCCTCATTCCAATTCGCTATGTCCACATTCACATAAACTCAATTGAAAAACTAATTGAAGTTGATTTACTTGCCTTTACTATGTGCATTTATTTTTAAAATGAAAATACCTTTGAGAACCTTTGTTTTGGTTAACTAGGAATTAAATGTAAATGAGCATGTAATTTTCTTTGGTAGAGAGGAAGTTTTGGGTGGATGTAATATCGTACGTGTTTGTTCGAAACCGTGAGATGCAACTCTGACATAATAATAATAATGATCATCATCATTTTCATGTCAGCAAGCTTATACACATCCTAAGAGAGGAACGCCATTGAAAAATTTGCTTTATTTGTCTGTTTTCGTTTGGGCGTTTCATTTACATGCCCCGTCGTTATGCATACTGGTACTGACGTGTAGAACATTATCTTACATGCTTCTACCGAACTATTAAAGTTTTCGGTATATCCAACAATATTTTATATTTATCATCAGTTTTCGTAGAGGGATATTTAAAAGAATTCAATTTCTCAGTTGATGAGCAGTGTTACAACATGATTTGAACAGCTTGTTTGCCTCTCCAATTATGATAATTGCACTAAAGTGTCAGCTGAGCAATTAATTATTTTTGTTTCATTTCTTGGCATTGCATTGTTTGTTTTGAGGAATATTATTTGTGGGGATTTTTTTAGCATGTATTCGTGAGTTCAGTTTCAATTTGTCTTTTTACTTATACGAGATATTCTTATTAGTAATAAGTTATTACTCTATTACTATTGATCCTTTGAAACCTTGTCCTCGTTTGGAGATAAAGCAAACTCAAAACTAAAATAAGCATAATAATTTAGGTTTTGTACATAACAATAAAAAATGTGTCCAGAATTGAATGTTGGTGTATACAAAACTAGGCAGATATGTCGCTAAAGATATAATATATATTTTAATTTAAAGGAGATTGTTATATGTAGTTGTTGGTTGTGTGTGGAAGGGTGGAGTCTACAATTTTGATTTGTATTTGGGGTTTGCGTTTATTATGGTGTGATGTATTGATATGGTATGATCATGGTCATGATCAAAAACTCTGTTTACCCCTTGTTTGATGAGTACAAGAGTATAGATATTATGGAGACTATTTTTTTATTTGTTTGACGATGCTGATGGCCATTCACAGCTGTACTCATTTAGAAATACATGAGGATTGACTGAGGAATGTATCAGTTTTGTTTTTTCTCTGAGAAACAACGTACGATTAATTAGCACAAGACTGCAATGAACATTATTTATATAGGAGAAGAACATGGAAGTATAAGGGAGGAAGACATGGGCCAATTCAGCACAAAAAATCCTCTCAACGACGAGGATATAGAAAAGGAGTTGGAGGGGGAGGAAAGGGTTGGCGAGAGCTGTAGCTAAAAATAAAGTAGGCAAAAAGAGTTTAGCTTTTTTACGCCTCTATAGAATAGTATTATAAATTTACATTTGAGAACAGAATGTACGACTGCATAAAGTACATCGTTCAAGTCATATGATTTAGTCTGGATTTACAACAAGAAAGAAGCGAGAGAGAGGAAGAGAGAGAGAGAGGGGAAGAGAGAGAGAGAGGGATAGGAAGATTAGAAGGAAAAAGCGGGTGTTTAGTTAAGACAAAAAAGCGTCGGCACATGCTACTGCTGATGCTTGGTGAGGCGAGTATTTGTTTAGTTTGTAGTAGTAGTATCAGCTGATGTCAGTTCTTCTCTCTGATGGTTAACTTGTGACGATCAAGACTCACTATCAGTCTCGATCCAACACCTCCCACAAGCCACTTGCTAGTCTATTTACCTACAGAGATATGTATTGATATTTCCTCTCTTTACGATTACAAGTAAAGAAATCCACAACCCACCAATCACATACATGTAACACAAATATTGTAAATCGATCTGTAAAAGGCGAGAGGGCTTTTACTTTTAAATTTATATGTATGCAGTAGTATGCACAGTCATGAAGATGGCAATAGTTATTAAGAATGGAAACGCGAGACTAGCAAAAATGCTGTTTTTGTTTGGATAATGTAAATGTGGCTTCGTACCAGATAACAACATATGCTCATGATTTTTCCAAATCTATACAGATATTTCCGTATGCCTGTCATGAGTGAGATCAAACGATATACCATATTTTGTCTTTAATGAGCAATATAAAAGATGCTTGTACATATATTGAATATTAAAAAAATACAGGCATAAAGTAAATAATTGTATTATACATAAACACTGCCCCACGAATTTAGACAATCGTCCTTTTTGGCTCTCCTGTAGCTAAAGTACGAGAGCAGGATCCTGTGTCATATATTTTTATGATTAAACTATTGACCCAGCACAAGTTTCCATTACAAACATTTTTTCGAAAAATGCCTCTCAGAAATTTTGTGGAGAAATTTCGAAAATCCACTGTCCCACGAATTTAGACAAAACTCACAGTAGCTGTGGGGTTGATAAAATTACCCAAATTACTTATGGATGCCATTTCAAAACTACTTTGAATTTTGAAATGCGGTCAACACGTTTGATTAGATAATAGATTATGTGTTTCAAATCCACATTTGGTTTGTCCAAAAACCTTTCGGGCATCACGCAGATGCATTGTTAAACAGTAGATTTTCGAAATTTCTCCACAAAATTTCTGAGATGCATTTTTCGAAAAAAAATTCGTAATGGAAACTTGTGCTGGGTCAATAGTTTAATCACAAAAATATATGACACATGATCCTGCTCCCGTACTTTAGCTAGGAGAGCCAAAAAGGACGATTATCTAAATTCGTGGGACAGGGTTTACAAGAGTTAAATGAATGCCATGTACAGTCTGGTGGGAATGAAAAATTAGTAAATACATATCTAAGTATGATAATTTTATATAAATAATGGATGAAGAGATGTAATTGATTTGTATGGATATTGATTGCAGATGCGTTACTAGCAGACCTCCAAACAACTGTGTCGCCTCCGTCTCATCTGAACCGTTCCGCTGGTTACGGTTCCAATGGATCATCACCACTTGCTAAGCAGCATGAAACCTTTGATTATAATGTGGAGAAAACGGTACGCACATGTGATTAATAATTTAATATGGATCCAATATCTGGAAGTTGAATACACAACATCATAGATCAGTTGATAGTTAAAGTCAACTTCTCTCGTGGTTTCTCTTGACTTGCATTGTGTTGAAAGAGTAATGTAAAATATAGAATTTCAATCTACCAGATTGGTAATTGAAATTCTTGGCGAGTAGATAAACTTTTAAATACAGTGTGCTCAGGCAGGCATATAGTACTGACTACTGGAGATGTGTACGGAAGATTGATATGTGTGTGAACAGAAACAAAGAATTTATGTAAAATACAGAGCGAGCTAGGAAAGCCTTTAGAATTGTTGAATGTTTGTATCTCCAATCAAGAAATGTAAATCAAGTGTCTTTTTCTATTCCGGTATGTTGACGTTCTTTCCACTAGTTTTCAGCATAAAACTTTGGAAACAGAAATAATTCAACTGGTGTGCGATAATACCGTCAAAACATTCAAGCTTGGTTTTCTATCGTAATTTCCTGGACACACTATGTGTAAATGAAAGTATTTTGCAGATTATTTTTGTAATATCGCGTCAGTAGTATAGACATACAGAGAGTATAAATAGGGAAAGAGAAACACATGTTGTGTGTGTAGCTACAACTTTATTATTTATGGTACCTTTCGGAAAGTATATAGCTCATGGTTCCATGTATTTAATAAGCTATAATATCATGGGGTTTTATGCTTTATAAATTTCTACAGTAATGAAATGCAATCGTGGTATAAATCTGTCTTAATTTCCATTTCGGTACCAGGTCTACGTGATTCCTGTCAACTTTTATTAGTTTATGGAATGATGTGTGGTAAAAATATTGTTTTGTATTTTACTGTGCTCTTATTCCAATAAAAAAATCAGATCAAGGGTCGTGTTTATAAATCTATAGAGACAGATTTCAATATGTTAAACTATAGGTTGAACTTTTTTACTACAGCATTCAATTTGAACGGGATTCGGACTAGTCATGCATATAAGACATGTTTAAGCCCTTTATGTTTATTTTTATCGTACGTGATTCAGGTTTTTTTTTACTGTATTTTTGGTAGTTTCGGAAACTCTTTCAGAAGCTTATTTGTCAAATTTTTTGTCATTAAAATGTAATCCACACTAACTGCGAATGCATACTGACGGAAATGCGCACACAAGAGATTTGTTAGTTTAAAAGCCTTAAAGTTCTTAAAAGTTTGCCAACATAAGTTAGCTGATAAATAATGAGAAGCACTAAAAAATGGTAAACATATAGTAAAGAACATGGAAAAAGACACTATAGTCAAGAACTATACTGAGGCTACTTAGAATTCAACCTACTTACAAATTGGAAATGGAATATACACCTTAATTGGTTTGTGTACTCAATGTCCAGAATATAGATTTCTTTAATTCCAGAAATATTTGCAATATGTATATGAGAATTGATATTTTAATGTTCACGAGTGTTTTGTTTTTGTTTGCGTATCTCTATAGATGTTAGCCCCGAATCGGGATGCTTTGAGAGAGACGACAACCACGAAAACTTTGTACAGAGCAAACAGTCCTATAATCCGAAATGCTGGAAATATGAGTGAGCTGGATAGTCTTCTACAAGATTTGAGTTCCACTTCAAAGTACAGTCAGAATTCAGCGGTTTCAAGACAGTACGGGCATGGACATCATTCTCCACTACCTCGAGGTCATTACAACGAAAACTTACCCAGTTCTGGAGGTACGCTTTATTTATAAGTTTTTACTATCTCGTAAAAATAATTTTCATATTACCCACTTCCGTTTGGCTGTCGGTGCCTTGAACATTTGTTATCTGTAGGAGTCCTATATGTTTTTTTTTAACGAAACATTTAATTTATGAATGCAAAAATACAAATAAAGAGTTATGCATGTATAGAGTATTTTATTTTTATACATGTATTACATTTATACTTAACCATAAAACTAAACATAAAATAAAGGTTTCAAAGTACAGTATTGTGAGGATTCTAGTATTACGAGCCATAATACTTCAGTATTCTTATTCATCATAAAAGAAAAAGTAAAATAGACCGGAATTCTAATGCAGGATGCACAATGTGCAATGAATTAGTCACCGAGAAAGTATATACTACACAGAGATAACCATCTTATGCGGAATATGTGTGTAATAAGAATTACTCGAGTTTCCTCCCCAGACATCTTATGTACGTGTTGCACTGTATTACTTCATTAGTGGAACTTCAAAGAAAAGGTCACAAAATCCATATCATTTATCTCCTATAATTTACATGGAAGCTGACTACTTTTGTAGGATATAGTACGGTTGTCTTGTTTGAAAAATAATATTTGCTACATTAATTTGAGGTTCTGAATTAAGCTCAAGGTTTTTAAATGATACATGACTTGATAATGAATTAATTAGTAAATGACGCTTCTCAACTAAACTGTAAATAGGGAGTACTTGTTCTATGATTATACAAAATGAGTGTATAACAGATTTCGAATCCATTAAAACAACAAAGTCAATAAAGATCAAAGAATAGATTTGGTTCTTGAAATTGTACTCATGCATTATAAAAGTCTTAATTTAAGACACATGGAAATCATCATGAAAATACGGAATACATATTTAGATATACGTATATGTAATGCTTTTAATAAATACCTACTGGTATTTATAAAAATGTATAATAACATGTACACACAATTGCAGGATGTTTATATGTGTAGTGTGAGATTATCTGCGTTGTGAATGTCAATGTTAGATGTGGACGTCATTAGGAGTTAGGATTAAGTATTGGGAATCAATATGGTATCCTTGCTGAAATATGGAATACAGTTGACATTTTCCGTACAAATAAACAATTCTGAAAGGATTATCGAGGGAAACGAGAACGTGAAAAGGCACTTGTTTCCATATGGTTTTCGATACACCATGTGGCGAGGTTCATAAATTAGATTGGCTCGTTTACCAGAACTTGATGAAGTAGTGATGACTCATCACTGATGAGGACTAAAGCTCAGAACTGCCTCCAAGCTTGTCACTTAAATGGCTCACCCATGTGTCCTATCTCATGTGCATAGAACGGAACTATTATAGGAAATATTTGTAAACGTTTTTGCCGAATTTGCATTTTTTCTTCTTCGCATCTTCTTAGCCATGTGTCTTCACAAAATCAACTGATTTTTACTGTTCCATGAGATACGGGAATGTAATAGTAATAAACCTTGTACACTTAAAACACAACAGGCGTATGTGACTACGAACTTGAACAATTTGTGACAATTGACCAAGCCAACCGGAACATAGTTACGGGTTACAAATTATAGAAATGCTCAAAAGTTTCAATGGAAATATTGACAAACACAGGGAACGGTTCATATCGGAAACTTTATTTACTTTTCCACAATAAATTCTTCTACAGATAATAAAATATACCTATATGAGCAAATAGTTCGTATTACTGCCTGCATTTCGTAAATACGCGAGGTAGGAGGAAAATAACTTAATGCGTAGTATATCTCACGCAGATGAGTGGATATGCGTAGTTTGACATTCCTCACTCATTTAGTCTA
>JAIUND010002475.1:0-22145 GCA_034699125.1 Gisinianus flammeolus
AGCTGTTACAGCTCAAATGGCAGACATGTATTGAACTTGGTGGTGACTACATTCGAGATTAATAAAATTATTTTCCTCCTACTATTTCTGTGTTCGAAATGAAAATGATTTGATCATCCAGATATAGACAAGGACATGTACTCATACGCAAATGTACGTACGAATCAACTCAAGAAAATGATTTGATAAAATAACAAGGCAAACCTTTAGCAAGAATGACAAAAAGAAAATGAAACAATCCCATCGTACATGTTTTGTGTGCAACTTCAAATTTCAACGATGACTCTTGTACAGAGGGAATATAACTACAACTATTTACTATACATACTAACTAAGGAAGAATTTGAGCATTTAATGTACGAATAAAATACTTACTAAGCAGCGCTAAAGCTACTTTAAAGCGAACATTGTAAGAATTACCAAGAACAAAGTAAAGAATGGTGATGATCATTATTAAATATACATATCTGTAGTTGAGGTACTCGATACACAGATATACACACAGCCAGACTACATTGTGCACTGTAAAAGCAATGGTCATTGCTACATGATTATTTGCTTGCCAATCCCACAAACTAAAGAAAATCCAATGCATTTATACGTATGAACAAAAAGTACGTGTTTATGTATGTCTATACTTGCGCTATAGCAAACCGTATGCTCTTGATATTTAGTCAAGGAAGGTTGTTGAATGACCTTCCGTTTTCTCTCTCAATCTCAGTGACTGTGAGAGGCGAATATATTATGGGCAGTTGATTAGTTGAACAAGAAGTTGGTTCGTGACTATATAACTATACACACACTCAAGATATAACATACAACAACTGTATACCTATGTATGTATATAGTAGTATATACACAAAGAATACACAAACCAAACCAATCTCAATGCCCTCCACTCTTGATCTGATCTGAGAAGAGAATAACAGAGAATAAAACGACCACGCTCATATTATATCGACTACACCACTGTAAAGTAAATCGTACTGTCCAAGTACATATGGTATGGACGAAATCGAAATCCACTTGGACTTTACTTACAACTTTGCTCACTGATGAAATACCACTCATCTATTCGTCATCATCATTCATCGTAATGTTAATGGTAGATAGCTCCTTCCCTCCTTGCCTGCATAAGAATAGTCTCCAATCCTATCACACATGATACGAACCACTATATATGTACAGTATTTTTCTTGCCTTCCTTCTATATAAGAAACATAAGGTCGTGACTATCACGATTTGGATGCCATCATATGTTTTGTGTTTAAACTGCTACGTAAATACGTAAATACTTAGCAATGTGAAAATGTCATGTTTCAAATTCATGACAAATGTTTTTTCTACTTCAAATTCAGAGTTGAAAATCGCAAAAAATGTAAATGGTAAATATAAATTACATTATATTTAAATTCTCGACATTTGTACACTCGAGTTTTGCACGAAAACTATCAATAGACGCTGGGTCAATTTTCAGTTTCTCATATAATCAGAAGCGGATATTTTTTTTACATGTTTACTATTTACAACACACAGATCAATAAGGAAATTCTTAAGGAATTGGTTGATCAAATCCGTCATTTTACTAATTAAATCAAATGCGAGTTAAGGTGATGCATACCAAATCATTGTATAATAATTTCTTTCATGTTGACAGAATTGAATAACTGTGAGTGTGTGGATTTTGTTATTGATCATATACAATTTTAGATTTTAGGTCTCGTTATGACAGAGGGAAAGTTTTAAAGTTAAAGGACGATAATGAATGCTCCCTGATGATCCTGTCATTCCTGTCTATACGCTTTTAACTCTGCGACGAGATTAAAATTATGCAAAGGTACGCACAAAATCAAAATAATAAAATCAATGAAATTTCCCTTCATGTTGTAATTCCCAAGTGTCATATAGCGGGACAATAAAAAACAACATTCAATTTTGTATGAATCACACATTTTGTACCTTTTGTTATAACTATAATTGAAAAAAAACTCGCATTCTATCAAAGATAAGGATGAGCCAGGTCACAGCACATATACTACTCGTCAGTCGTCATTTTTCCACCACCAACTCAGCAATTAAATTTGTGCAATATGTACAAAGTATTTATTAAAAAATATGTACATTGCCTAAAGGGATACATACTCAGTTTACAAGCTTTTCCGCATCAATTTTTTTTTCATTGAGAGAAAAACATTGCAAAATTGCACATGTAGGTAGATTTCAGTGTATTCACCCTACAAACACTATTTTTGTTGTTCCTGCTTTTGCGTATATGATGATGAGTTGATGCGGGGGGAATAAACGTTGGAAAGCATAGTCCTTAATATTGTATACGAATTTACATTCATTTCAATTGCAATACATACCACAGAGCTGATTAGATATCGAAGGAGTCAAGGCTTCCCAATTTCTGTACTCACATGTGAACAACCAATCGACATTTGGTTATCGTTCATTTGACCAAAAGCAAAGCAAATTGTGTGCTCACTGCTCATGATATAATGTACCTATACGACTAAAGAATCGAATTTCAATGTAAATACAATAAAATCCGTCAAATTTGCAATGCTTGCGTTTCAAATTCGTATTCGTATTCTACCATTATACGAATGGTGACCCATGAAGTGAGCACCTTGAACCGTGTCATATCTCTCACCATAGTCTATCACAATATACAAATATATATATATGCAGTAGATATACTCTGGGGAATACGTTCACGACACGTTACTCAATTTACAGATAACAAAGTCACGGTGAATGATATGATGGATATATTATATCCAATATACATATGGAATAAGGTTGTCATCAGGGAGTCTCATAGTCATTATAAAATCCACAAATATTTCATCCTTCCTTGTTCAATATTGCAAAACAGAGAGAGAGAGAGATATGCTCAAAAACTATATGAGTGTTCCGACAATGTCCAGGATGATAAGGGCAAGTGCACGATGCAACTTGCAATTAAGTCAAAATAAATCGTCAACCATATTTTTATTACCAATGCACTTCACCTCACCGGCAAGTCACCGACCATCACACACCTCCTCTTTTTTCCCAATATAACTTGCCTCATATTGTACATATGTACTTAGTTTTATCTCCCACACAGCTGACAATCACTTCCTTCTAGATTAAAACCTTTTTTTTACCTATGAACATGTACAACGTTTCATTAAGATTAAGGAATTTTTCGAAAATGAATAAAATTATGTCATATTCTCGTTCTCTCAAACTATTCAATTTGGAATGTAATACAAAGGATTTAAAATAAAACAAACAATTAAAAATATAAATGTAGAGCACTTGTCCCGTGGTCTAAATTGTCAAGGAATTTAAATAAAGAATAAAAACGTACATTATTTAATAAAATTAAATACACCGTTTGCCCCAGGAGAAAGGACTACCGTTAAAATAATACATATATGAATAAGATTCTTCTTAGATTATGTGTGTAAGAGCTATATTCCAATGAAATAACAATTTGACGGGGGTGCTAATCATTAAAATTCACAGATGATGCGAATTTCCTTCATTGTCCACTGTATACGCATAGTATACGCACACACTCTACTAGCCTTAAATTTATACACTTGTTACAGTCAGAGTTTATGGTTATGTAGGAATCTTTGTCAAATACAAGTACAAATAAAGAGATTGTTTGAAAATGATTGAAATTGCAAATCAATTCCATCACCGAATAATAATGCAAATTCTAATTGCCAACAGTGTACGATATATACGGATGAACATGATTTTTGACAATGGACTCCCTCTCCACACACACACAATTCAAAACTACAGACTCAAGATTAAGGTAAAGTAAACATATACACTGTAAGGCGTAAACAATTGTACAATAATCGCATGTATACGCAAATAGTTACACACACACAACTAACAATATGAAAGAAGAATGTAAAATTTGCCTCTGTGACTTGTGACTTTGAAAAACTTGGGGCATGTGATGTGTACAGTTAACATTTTGACACATGTACTTTGCATGCACATGCAATGCAACTGCTCCCATACATTCATACATACGATACGTATATGTCCATATAATCTCCGTAAATTAAATGTGCAACGTGTACTTCTGTACTCAATGATATGATGATCTTGGTTCTCAAACATGGAAGTCGAGGCGATTCCACATATATAAATGTGTGTGTGAGTTTGTATGAACAGCCAGCCACACCTTTAAGCTTTTGTAATAATATCTATATTTTCTACATACATGTACATATACACATGCAAAGTGCAGTACACACGGAAACTTTTGCCATTTTCAGCTGAGGATGATTGGTATATATTTTATATGTATTGAGATAGTTGAAATGGGATTGATATGAAAACTATAAACATGAGCATATACATGTACAGACAGAATGCGTGGACGTTATTAATAATCTATATATGTCATTAGTCTGCTCTATGATATGATTATCGGAATTAAGATCATCGCACAGTCATTATTATATCCAAACTGTCCGGGAGAAATCACTATCCACGATTTTCGTGCTCAATTTCCTTTGATGAGAATATCAAGAGGACTATACATGCATGCAGTTACTTTACATACCTACACATTATACGGATACTTGTGAAAACGATGATGAGGATCATCGTCATGTTCTAACGGGAACAAACGTGGTAGAGAAAAACCCCCTATATATACTTACCCATTACCAATATAATACTTTTCTATCACTATAAACTTGACTATTCAAATGTGATTTGAATTAGGGAAAAGGCTAATCGCACCCTTCATTCAGTTTCAGCAACTCTAACCAAAGGGAAAACTTTAATTAACTTTTAATAAGACATTTGCGTCTCAATATTGAATAGCCGTTTTTATATCTCATTCTTGTCCACTACGAGCATACATGTGTAACATGTTCTCAATGCAAATACTATATACTCATCTGAATTCTCAACACTTTTTTTTCTCTCTCTCTCTCTCTTTGTTGGATCAGGGTTAAAAATAAAGAAATAATAATCATCCTCAGAAAAAATTTACATGGAATCTGATTGAAAAACTGCATACGTTATGATAATTTTTACAGCAGATTAACTTTATTTTTATTAGCTGACGAAAAAACTTATGTGTTTTGTTAAAGAACAGTTGTTTAGCTTTGGAGTATGAAGTCAATAAGATATATATTTTTTTTTCTGACCATGATGATGAGGGGTTGGCAAAAAAACACACTTAGTGAAGACCTTCACTACATATGACCTTACACTTTGGCATTTTCTGCTTTCCAGGGGGTAGTTAGTAGTGAGTCAAAATATGCTTACACATATATGCATACAATAATCACATGCATATCGTATGTAGATGTGTGTGTGTGTGTGTGTGTTGTGTACGACCAACAATAAGATGATGAAGGAGGGCCCTCCATATAATACTGACTCTCTTCGTTCCATTGCGGCGTCATTGATTCTTTTCTTATGTATGTATATTGATAAAGTACCAGCACCAGTATTCAAAAAAAGATAGAAGAAAACATGAATGATGCGTTCATTCTCAAAAAAGAAAAACATACCAGCATTATCCCCCCTCACCTTATTATTTGGCTATGTAGATCTACATATGCTGTACAGAAAATGATAATGAAACTAATTGTGTACACCTATATCTATGCATAGATCCATTGTTTACTCATTTTGTTTTTGTTCAATGTGTAATGTGAGCGAACATTATTATTATTATCATGAATGATGAAAACAACAAGCAACAACATAATATTTAAGAAGATTCGAGAATGAAGAGAAAAATGAAAATAACTGACACGTCATTTCTGATGAAACAGGAAACTTTTGTATAAAAAATAACTTGTCATGATTCTGATACTTTTTCTATTTATGTGGTTGAGAAAAGAGGAAATGTTTAACTCTCTACTCTGTACTCTATATACACATATATTTAATTGATGAAATAATGAATAATGAATGATTATCAAAGCTCTGTGACAGTTCCAATTCCAATTCCAAGTCTGACTCAATAATGGTTTTAAGTAACGATCGATAAAATAAATTTGTTTATGTATTAATTTGGTATTGAAAATAATCCTTAATGACAATAAAGAGAATACAAGGAAGGTGATTGAGTCTCACTTCTCAATACATATAAATAAAGGATCGACACACTAATACGAGTACATGTTAATGGTAGGTGACAGGTCGGAAAGTGTAGTGTAGTCTTGAGGCTGGTTGCCATTGAAACATCAATTACTTGATTGTCAGTATGCAAATGTATGGAATTGTTAGCTCATAATCTGTATATTATTGTGTGAGTAAAGTGGTTACAAGTTCTTGTACACATATACGATATGTATGATCATATACGATATTGCTTATAAGTTTTAACAAAGTTGACGTTCATCACGAGAGAACTTTTTTTCGTCAAGGTGATCAGCGCCCATGTTATATATCGTGTGTATAGTAGTGTATGTGTATACCATTCATTCATTGGTTTGATGCGTAAATCAGTTACATACAAACATTCATTTACTCATTTTTATATGTAGATGGTCATTACATTTGATATTGAATATATTTCACATTGTATGAAATGGAAGGGGTTGCTCATATTTGAACTTGTGAAATGAGCTAAATAAAATACTACACACTATATATATATATTCGTTGACATTGAATTGTGTGCGTGTACAGGAATGATGCCTTGATAGTGGAGATGTTGAGCTAGAAAAAGAATAGACTGGCCGTATATGTGTATACAGAAAATACAGAGGTACAAGACACACATTGATATGATTTCATATAGAAATATTTTAAGGAATGAAATAAAGCTTATGACGCTATACACAGCTGAACATGGATGGACATCATGATTTGGCTGAATGTGTGTGCTTTTAGCAAAAAATATTCTAGGTTGCATTAGGCTGTTGACCATGGGATGACCGACCGGCCCAATAATAATACACATTTTACATGTGTATATATACATGGACCACACCATCATCTCCTTATTGACATGGTTTGATCTTGATATCGAGGATTGTATAGCCGTCGTAATAGCATGACAATCACCACACATTTTGATAACTTTTTCTACACAAAAATACTGGTTTCTCTCTCACATCATTTCTAGTGAAAAATGTTTTATGTGTATCAGCTCAAAAACAACGAAAATAAAATGAAGAAAACACAAAAACCCAGTTTGCTAATTTTTGTGTTTTCGCCACGTTTTCCCCTCATTCCTTCTCTAAATCTCCAGTGTATAGTGTGAAGTGTGAACTGTGTGAATATTTCCTGTATCCATCCTGCTCATTTCATGCTCCCTGACGTCAGGACTATGATTATTATTTTATAAATTTATCTAATATGCAAACTAATGTTTACTAAGCAGAGTTTGAACAATATAAATACATATCGTATATATATTTGTTTCAAAACATATTTTTGTCAATTACAAAACATCTCATTACTCTTTGCACATTATGTTCATCGAGACAATCATGAATTGCGTCGCAGTCTCGCTCATTGTAATAATAAGACCAATTCATTATTCCTGGATGAAACTTGACGAAAAACATTTGGATAACTCTTACTGTTTTTTCTTGTACAGTCATAAATTAAATTTTCCCATTTTTTTTTTATATTAAAAATATACAACTACCTTAAATTTTGAGATTTGGGCCAAACGCAATTACGTGACGCATATACTTGTTGTTGCTGTTATTTAAAAAGAGACTCGAATAAATTTTTATTCTATACAAATGATTTGGGGTTTTGTACTAAAAACTTGATATCAATAGACATTTAGTGTGAGCCTGCATGTCGACCCTACATTAAAGCATCTGTAAAAGTATGGAGAAGCCTATACATTCCATGGCGCCCGCCAGGCGCTCAGCCCTTAGTTTTCTATTCCCGAATCAGTATATAGATATATATTCGTAGTGTAAATCCAGAGTAAGGATAAGAAGATGGTTGTGGCTTAACGTATTGGAAAAGGTCAAAGAAACACTTCAATTGAGCTCTACATATTCCTGTTTATTACTTTCTAATAAAACTCCAGAATTAACACTTGCCTGTGAAGCGTCCACAAGACAAATTTTGACAAATTTCCACTTTAGTAATTCAGAGTGATTCTGCTAATTCTTATCAAAATATCAGCTTTCCTACTTTTTTTACTCCGCACGACGAATCACAAGAATAGATGAACTTGCACTGAATTTGTCATTTTATGATTAGCCTGTGAAAAGAGGGACTATACTATATGAGACACGACATTTCGAGTATATGTAGTTTGAAACGAAATGGAATTGTACTTGTTTCATCATATGAAGATGTATCGTACACGTATCCAGATAATATTGCTAAATATTTTGTAAATGCATTAAATGACTACACATAAGTCTTGTACTAAACAGATCGGATCTGTCTACATGAGGGAAGTGATGAGCCTTCAGAGAGAGGAAGGCTTGATTAATCATTGTCATCATCCATTTGGTTGTGCACTTGTTCTACTTTCCTCTTAACATTCAATGTTGATGAGGCCCAAGGCATTAAGTATTCCTATATTGCTTTTCCATCTTCCATTATTGTTTGATATTGAAGTGCAATGCAATTTTGTACAATCTTCTTTCTCTCTCTCTCTTTTACTCCAACCCACATCTTTCTCCTCTTCTCTCCCTGAGTGAGTGAATGTCATGAGTGTGTATTTCCAATTCAAGACCAGTAGAGCTTTTGTTATTATTGTATTGGAGTAAAAAGGGGTATGAGAGAAAACAATAATATACATGTGTACTCCACTCCACGGATCATTTGCCAGTACTTAAAGGTTTTATGTCCGTTCGTCCATGGTAATTTCATGTAATGGATTCTCTCTCTCTCTCTCTATGTGTCAAGTGCAAGTCTCGGCTAATCTTTCTCCATACCTCCCTGTTTGGTGTGTATGTACATGAGGGAAGTCTCCGAGAGTACAAGTACAAACACGACTTGATGAAGTTTTGACTTTGACGGCTATAGTCTGAAGTTTATTCAATTGTGTGTATTTGATATACTTCTGTCCAAAATGAAAATTCTCACTATAGTCTGTCTGTAGTACGTGGAAAGCTTGTAAAGTCCCTTTCGCAAAATTTCAAACAGACTGGCCTCACTCAACATTCATTGGATATTTGGATTGACGAGAAAGAAATATATATGTCCGTTCATCTCATCTCATCTTAACATACACAGAAGAGACTTTGATTAAAGTCTTGTGTTCTACGAACTGACAGTCCAAGCCTTCAGCCATATCCATTTAATTATTTTCCATCAACTTGACTCATGTACCATTTATCCAACCATTTATCCAGTGAGAACTCGGCAAATCGGCAAATCTCATCAGTTTTTATTTTTATATTGTAAAAATTGTTCGAAAAAAATCAGTTTTTTTTTTTGTGGCCAAGATAAAGTTAATAATAGATAAAAGGTAATAATAATTTCTAAAAAGTAAAAGGTGATGAAAGCATATACGGTTCTTATTTTATTTTATTTTTTTGAATGAAATCTATAAAAAAAATGTCTAGATTATCATTAAAATATATATGTATATGAATTCACAGGTCAATGGACTGGGCATGTGCGTCTATGTATATTATATGCACCATTCCACCAGAAAAAGATTTTTCTTGAGTTAACTGTGTATGAATCAAAAGAGATTTATTAATCATAAATACATGATGATCCTTTTACTTACACTATCAAAAAAAAATCCATGATATACACAGCGTACCACATTTGGCTAATATATATAATGCTAACCTATCTCTCTTGGCGTTTCTCACCAGTTCATGAGAAAATATTCAACCATTCCGATGATTCTCTCAAGATTTAGGTAGAGCTCTCTCTCTGGTCATGTTTTGTACATGCTTTGACTTGAGAACTTACGTATGTACTTCAATATTTCAATACACCTATACAACAACTACAAATGAGCCCCACATGAATGTAATGAAATGAAAAACTACATGTAACTTTTAGTATACATCATTGTTTGACTGCATATAGTTTGACACGTTACATTTATGAATCTGTTTTATGAGAGGAAAAACGCAACGTACTTGTACTCTTTTTTGACAACTTCTCTAAGCATTTATATGTAAAGTGGTAAAGTCCATGAGATTACATTACATATAACTTTTGACTTCCTCAACCTCAAACGTGAACACGCGTGTTTTTTTTCTGAACACGAACAGTGCGTGAATGAATTTTCACGTAGGAAGTTTGTTTACCTTTGACTCATTTAACTTTTTAGTAGTAGTAGTAAAAGTAAGTAACCATAATAATAACATTTCACCTATATATACATATGGCAGGAAATCTTGTTGTCGTCACTATTCAAAGTACGAAAATGGTCATGAAATAATACGCAATTGCGTATTTAATCTTTGTACGTACATGCTTATAAGCATAAATGTGATTGTAAGCCATCAGTATTTTGAACCAAAGAGACAAAATTTCAATTCTCTCTCAACTTGTTGTTGAGACTGGCTAAATATACAGTGGCTTAGGTAGCTCGACAAGTTCACCTTTCAATCTTGTCACATGTACACATGCAACATAGAATTTAATCACGAGATTATAAAGTGTCTACGCAAATTAAATATATGTATCTGTATATGCGTATATGTTCAAGCATACAAGAGAGAATTAATAAGAATCAAATCAAGAGAGAGCGAGAGATATAGTCAAAGCTTTTACAATTATAATGAGAAGCTTACAAGAAATTATTAAACCAAATCATATAACTCACCAGTTGATTGAAGTGGAAATGACTAGTTAAAATGTTGGATTGGAATTGGGAGTCGACGGCCTTGTATCTGTACTTGTTCAGTTCCTGCTTCTTCTTGTGGACGGTTCGTAATCAGGTAAGTCCGTGTGAATAAAGTTGACAAAAAAAATCTGTAAAGACAAATAAGTTTAATTCATTACAATATATATATTTAAAGTTCCTTTTTGGATTGATTATTCTTGTTCCTTTCAATCATTAACCAATAAATTCAGAATTCGGCGAGATAATAGAAAAAGTGTTCGCATTTGAGAAGTTTGGGAAATAAATTTTGTGTTGCTGTAACTTTCTGCACAGTAAACTGAATGTACACGAATGAATTAGTTATAGGCCAGCTGAGAATTCCATGGACAACCGTTCAGTTTTTTTAAATACTCACTGAATTGTTTGTAAAGACTATAAAATTGGTTGAAACAATTAATGATATTTTGGCAAACGTATACAACTAAAAATCAACTGTGTAAAACAGTCAATAATTGAACAGATAATAATGAGAATAGACGTTTCTTTTATGTGTTCTGAAATTAAATGAAAAATATTTATTTGAAATCTCTCTTGATTCTTTGCCTTTAAAAACAAACCTTGAGAAAGATTTCTTCAAAAAGAAATTTTACAAAAGTGCCAAAATTCATCCGTCTCACATTACCAACGACAACTGTTGCATTTAAAAAATATTATGTACATTATACGAGTACGCATGGTCTAATTCCAATTGTGTGAAAATTTGAGTTCTCACGAGTGCATATAGATTTTTGGTTGATGACAGTTGCACTTTTCTCTTTCTCTCTCGCAATGTTTGCTCAAGCCAGAAGTAGAGAATGCAACGTGATCATCCGAAAGACATAAAATAAAAACGAGTGAGAGAATGTGGTAAAAGTGTGTGTGTGTGTGTCTGTTGTTGAAAACCCGCAGTCACATCCAAATCCCTTCTCTCTTTGGATCCGAATGGGAAAAGTGACTTGAGCCATAACCTACGCCACCATCTGCCAAGAAGAATCAAGCTCGAGGACGAGAGAGATTTTTGCTATGATGTCATTTCGTATATTGGGGACAAATTTATATGGAAGCTTCTCCAACTTCGTCATCGTCAATTTGATTTATGAGAAAAGGGTCCTTGTGATTTTTTATGAGAGGAGATGAGCTCTACCCAGACATACATGCACATTTACACATGTACACATTGGTTGGGTATAGGCGAAAATTATGTGGGTTTGCCGGTTTTAAACTTGTCCGAATTTATACATGCAACTCGACATTATTTCATCAATTATTATGTCTATACGATACATTTGTTTACTTTGAGTACACATTTATTAAAAAAATAACGCAACTAAACGGCACTTAAGAATCTTGAGAATCAAAAGATTTGAAAAAAAAAAAAAATGTCAACGTGACAATTTCATTCAACTCTAATATAGTCTAGCAAATACACAAAAAGAAAGAAAATAACGTGTAGGAAGAATCCTTGTCAAAAAAATACTATTCAGTTGCATACAGTCTGAAAATTATATAATAGCACATTGGCATCTGAACAAAATGTTAATTCATCTTCTCTTTTTTTAAAACAGAGGAGAGGAGATACAAAAACCAAACTCATACTTGATATAAATTTAGTTGCTACACATTTGGACAGTGTAACAAACTCATTTGAGAATACAATAAAAAGTGCAATTCTCTCATCATTTTCTTTTCATGTCATTTCATGTTTGAACCCCAACAAGAAACTTTTTCTTTCTTGAATATACAGTTTTCCTTCGTCAAAATGTAAGTCACTCTTGCACTCATACAGTTTCAAGCGCACACTCTATTTACAAGGGGAAAAACATACATTTTTATGACATACATATATGTATCTGTATGTCACTCATGAATTTATGAATTTAAACTTTCTGACATAACTGAAAATTTTATGACTATACATACTCGTTGCTATAGCCATAGCCGAGTACACAGGGATACAGAGGGTAGGGAATACGTATACATAAACTATGTGTGTATATATGGTGATAGTTGTAAAACTCTCTTTCATTAAAAGAGCGTGCGGTT
Source organism: Gisinianus flammeolus (assembly GCA_034699125.1). Taxonomy (NCBI): domain Eukaryota; kingdom Metazoa; phylum Arthropoda; class Collembola; order Symphypleona; family Katiannidae; genus Gisinianus; species Gisinianus flammeolus. The sequence continues at coordinate 12,848 of JAIUND010002475.1, forward strand.
GTTGTTATTGTATATATATCTTTAGACTTGAGAGTTCATTGCCTCATTGACAATAATCGAAATCGATAAGCTTCATGATAATATTTTCCATCTAGATTCCACCAAAAACTCACCCAACCATATAAATATGTATGTATATAAAATGAATGATGATAGTCAACTATATGATATGATTACACTATATAGGATGAAGGAGTTGAAATAAGACATTATTATTACACTGTAATAGTATTATTATGACGATGACTGATAACTTACCTAGGTTAAACCCTGTGAAATGCATTGTGAAGACTTTTATATTTTTACTATTTGACCGACTAAATGAGTTCAAATTAATTTTTATAGCACTTTTTTTACAACTAAAATAGGAAACTTCCATTAAACAAATTCTCTCCTCTTTGAAGGAGAGAGAGAGAGAGAGAAATGAAAGAGAAACAGCCTAGTCGTAATCTTGTGTATTGAAAATGGAAATAAAATAGTTTAATTCAGTGAGGTGTTAAATGACGAAACATTAAGGAAAGGGAACTTTGTCATTCTTAACCTCACCTTTCTTTCCTCTTTAGTTAAGGAAATATCACTTTTGTATGCATATAAAGTTATTATACAAAGAGGACGTCAGAGCCAGAACTCCAATTTAAATCAACAGTGTGAATGAAAACTCTTGTTTTTCTTGTTGTAAAACTTAACTTGAATGCGCATATAGAATGACAATGTTTATTTTATAACATGTGTGTGCAACTGCATGTTATAAATGCAGTTTTTAATACTTTATTTCCATTTTACATGTACAATCTTGAGCCGTTAGCTTTGAGGAGAGAAGTTGAGAAATCCCCAACAATTTCCTTCCTTCTCCTGGCATTTACCTCCAATCTACATATGGATTCATACAAATTAATTGTGAACACCACACAACTGGTTGTTGTACGTATTGACTGCAGGAGAATACCATATGAAATGAAAGCTTTTGTCTCTATATTTGTGAGCATTTCATTTTGAGGACTTTGTATAATACATTTTATTCATTCATCCGTTTACTCATCTTCTATACTTTTTTTGTAAACTTCTTCCAAATGACTCAGGAGAAAGTATATCGTATACATCTTATTATGGCGTGTGAATGTGTGTACATGCACATAGAGATGAAACAACACTAAATTTCAATTAAATCACAGGTTTTATCTATAAAAATTTCAATTAAATTCAAAAGGCTAAGAGTTACCATGTACTTTACTATCAACTTGTACTTTCAACATGAATAATCACTATGGGTATTGCATACTAATATTTTTGATTTTACAACGAAACTGGCAATGGAAAGATTCAAGAGTTTCATATATATCTGTAGAATTGGATATAAGGCCATTAAAGGATGTCTACGCAGTTCGTCGTTGAACTTAAACTTTGTCTCAACTAAATGGATGGCATAAAGTATGACAAAAAATGTAGATAAGGAAAACTATATTGAACTAAATTAAATATCTCTCTGTACATTTCTTATTACATTACGTACAGTGAAATATTTCAATGATGAATCGGAAAAATCAGGATATAAATCATTGCCAATTCCCATATGTATTCCATATGTTCAATTTTTTTTAAATAAATAAATACATTTGAATTGAATTAAACTGAATAAATGAAGGGACTTTTTTTTTATGAAATCGAGAGTATTTATTCAGTCTACAGAGTCTCTCCATGCAAATTAGCTGATGACTGTGTATTATCTATCAATGGACGATGAAAATCCGACTTTTTCAGCATTCCATTCCATTATATATATACCGATTCAAAATCTCAGCATAATTTTATCCATGTTGACTTGACAGACGGTCTTCAATGCTACACATTGATTTCGATGCAATCATTGACCTATTTTGATTAGATTGATTTTATGTAGTTCATTGGCGTTGATCTGTTCCCTCATACAATTTTAAGTCAAATATAATTTTAGTTCAACCTTTTTTTCAAAAACATGTATAAAACAGTTTCATCAGTATAGAGTCTTCCTCCAAATTATTGAAGAACTTCAACGCAATAGTGTTTTTTAAGGTAGATCAATTCAACTATTTCACACACAAATGAAATGTAGACTGGAGATGGACGCGTGTATAAAAAATATGTACAAATTATGTATACATCTTAAGCTCATTCATTCTCGCCTGTTACTACGTATATAATTTCACTTGCACTTCAATTCATAAATTTATGAAAATGAATGTATTCATTTTACAGTCTCTCAGTCATTCCCCAGGACATACAGGAAAAAGTGATGAATTTCACATGCAGTGAAATGTACTACAGCAAAATACTTGACTGATTCTTCTTTCCCGTCAGTATGCAACCCAGTACTTGTCATTTGTATGCTACCTTTACATGTCTGAGCTGAATTTACTTCATGCTATTGCTATTCTAGCCGCAGCTGTCAGCTCTATTATTTTGTTCCGTGAATTCTGTAAAAAAATAAAAAATACGATACAATGCATGGCATTGGTTGTACTTGTAGACAGTTCAAGTTACCCATTATTATTATACAATATGTAGTACAATACAGCTGATTTGCTTTCCCCCTGATAGCTAATTTCAGAATTTCACTAAGCAACCATTGAACTCACAGCGTAAATACTTGATACACAACTTAAGACATGAGGAATAAACTTCTCAGCACACTATCCATATTTGTAATCATATGCGTGCATGTTTTTGACTTTGAGCCCAAATTATGTCCTAAATGTATATACAAAGGTGTCCACAAGTCATGAAAATCATAACAATAATTCGTGTTAGCCCTCTAATGAATTTGAGGTTCCAGCTCAAAATTTCCATTTAATAAACAGAAACACAAATAATTTGATATCAACTATACATTCTACAATCCTTGTAGAAAAACATTAAAACAAATCCAGTGTTGGAAAAGTTATTTTTACTTTTCAATTTGTAAATTTCCCCTGTGTTTTTTCCAACAGTTTATTTTTAAATAATGGATATTTTAAGCTCCACAAGTGGTTTTATGTACATATATTTGTGTGTACGGAAGCCTAGCAAGATCTCATTGACTATGCTCGAGTCACATAAAAGTTATCTGGAAGTGTAACAAGTTTTTTTTTATAACTTCCAACAAAACAAGCAGTCGTACACACATAACCAAATCCGTAGTATGTACAACAAGTTTTAGAAATACAAATAGTAGCCAGTAGTGAAATATGAAATAGAAACAGTCTCTCCTCATCTCGTTTGCAGTATGCTAATAAAATAATGGTAATTACATTGAGCATCTAATGATAAGTGACGACACTCTATATAACAAGTTGATATTCCAACAACTGTTTTGTGATATTTTTGTACAGGCCAGCAAAAAGAAACACCAGCAGCAGCAGCAACAACAGCAGACAACGAACAACTTTTTTTCTAATGTCATTTTGTGTATATCTCTCACGAGCCAAGAGTAAATAACGTAAGTATAATATAAGTATATAGTATAAGTATATAGTATAGTATAAGTATATATTTCTTATAATAAAGTTACGTTAGAATGTGGCATCATCATCATCATCATATTGTCATAATTTTGTGCTACACACAAAATGATCATTTTAGTGACACATATAATGAGATGGGCTTCAGCCGTCATGTGTGTGTGTGTGTGTGTGTGCATACTTACTAACCAGTATGACTTACAAGAATTCACGAAGGGAAACCTTCGACAAGGGCTTCTTGCAACAACAATCGACATTGACGATTTAGCTAAATAGAAGGTTGACCAAAGTGTCAATGACAGCCGCCAGCAATTTTCGTCTCTGATTATGAACAAAAGGACCTTGAAAAATTCTCATTGTATCTCTCATCCACAATCCTCAGATATTATAAACGTTATTTTCATATTCATTTTATATCTTGTAGTAAGAATATTCTGCAATTTTCTGCATATACCTCATGTCCGCGTCATCACAACATTTTATATATACGCACATGAAGTATATGAACAATACTTTGACAGCATATTGTGTGTATAATGCAGTCATTTTATGATTACGATTAAGACTATACGATTATCCAAATAAACAACACACACACACAGAGTATACGCATTTTCTTATGAGTACAAAGTGTACTGTACATAGTGTTACAGTACAAAGATATGCAGGATAAATTCTAAATTCTATATAACAATGACTCTCCGTTTGAAATTTTTCATCTTGAACGTAAACGTTTCAGTTTTGTCATCGCCGAACGATGAGTTTAAACACCTTTAATAATGATAAAAAAAACAAATAAACAATATCCCAGGGCACACTGCGTATATACTTTTCAAGTCTAATGGTATTTTTCTTATAATCACAGCAATAATGAAATTGCTCAAAGAAGACGACGACGAAGAAGAAGAAAATATATTCAAGTTTAACTGAATTATAAATATAAACTCAAATACAATCAAAGTCAAAGTCAGCTGTATATGACGAAATGTTTCTGTTTTTCATCTTTGCCTATATACAAAATGGAATGTGACTGTGAATATCTGAGTCAGAAATGGATAGAGTCAAAACTAGAGCGTTTGAACAAGCATATGTGTAAATATTATAAGTAATATATATACATACATTTTATTTAGTTTGATATGATTGGTATTTCAAGTAAGGACGATCACTAGTGAAAAACTATTTTTTTCTTCTTCTTACGACGACTACCACAAGTTGAAGGTTCATTACAAGGTGGACATCCCTAGTGAGAGAAAAACTATTGAGAGTTTTCTTGCTTGTGCAAAAAAAGAGAAGTTACCCCACAGTAAAAACAGTCTACAAACAATTGAATTAATTACATGTTTATTTTTACTGTCAATGACAGTGTCCGTCAAAAAAAAAGTGAGAAACAATCTGAATCTGAATTCACAAAGTCAACATTCATTTAATTACTCATAAATTACGTAGGCATGTCTGTACACATTTTTTTCTATCTGTCTCTCTGTCTGTATAGAATCTGAATGACGGAATATGAATTGAAATTTTAGGAAACTCTCTTGTAATAAACTATAAGCTTTCTAGTTCTGGTTAATCCATCACTAGACAATTATTGACATGCTAATTTTGTGAGCAACCAAGTGTGTATATACACGATATGCCCACAATCTAACAGAGAAGACCAAGAAGAATCGAATGTGGGAATTACAACGGAATTTTTTTTTTTTTTGCGATGAAATTGCTAGTCTCACCATATCTCAAGTACTCTCGTCAACTTTTGATACTTGATTACTAAAAAAAAAACTTACTATAATGTGTACAAAAATTGAGAATGTATTTTCAATTTCTAATCTCAAAAAACATACACACACACACACACAGATACGCTCACTCTTAATCGGTGTATGTGTGTGTGTACGAAACAAATTGAAAGATATACACACACACATTTATCTCAATTCTCAATATAAATATTCGAGAACAGCGTATCAAATCAAATGATGCTAATAAAATCTACCTTGTGCTCATCAAAAAAATATTAAAAGAAATCCACGTTCAGATTTATTATACATATGTAACTAATTGTCTTATGGAATTCAAAAAATTCCGACTAACCCTCAGAAATCACACACGAAAATATATGAGTAATTGTGAATTTGAAGTCCAAGTTCAGAGATTTCCCTCTTGACATTTTATAGAATGTCAAAAATATTCTTCAAAACAAAAACCACACTTGATTGGACATTAGAAAATAATTACTGCAAATGTTCATGTGTACACACACCGACAGAACAGAACAGAAAAATAATGGCAAAATAATTGAGACAAAAGTATGAGCAAGAGAGAGAGAGAGAGAGTGAAAGAATCGACGATACAAAAAGCACCGTTGTCCTTAAGAAACTCAATGTCGATTTCTCAAAAAAAAAAAACGAATGATTCAGCTGTATATATAGTTATAGACATGATGAAATAAGTATGTTCACGCTGTTGTGTACGCACAAAATATCAAGTCCGAACACTGTGAGTTTGTATGTTTTATAGTGCATTGAGCTTGAGAGTTACGAATGCTCATAATAACAACTATATGGACAATGAGTGTAGATTGTAGCATAAGAACGTCGAGGTAAAATGAAGAGAAGAAGAAGAAGAAAAGTAGAAGAAAAAACTTCAAGTATATATACGTATGTGAGAATCAAGACCACCAGACACTTTCACTATAGTAATAGCAATGGCAATGGCAAAGCCAAACCAAACCAAAGTCATGAAAAGGTATGATTAAAGTGCCTTGAGGACGGAAGACTATTTTCAACAGTGTATATTATTAAATACATCCACAATCTTATTCCTTATACAGATTCAGAGTGTGTGTAGAAAATATATAAAATAATTACATTGACAAACATATGATTATTCTATATAGCTATATGGACGAGTCCATGATGAAAAACCTCCAAGTCACTTGATAAATATATACATATACGCATATACACATTGAAATTATTTATGATAAATGTATTTTAAAACATTTTGAGACTGAGCTTGCATAATAAACAAACGCTAATGATAATTTGTACATGTGTGTGTAAAGTATGTAAGGTCGATGCACAAAACAAAACAAAACAAAAATGACGGATCTTGTCAAAATACCTTTGAAAAAAGTATTCCAAATTCCGATTATTCCAAAAAGTTGATAGATGTTTTTTTCTTTTGTATATCACTATATTTGTAAGAAACAAATTTCAAGTAAATCACAAAAAAAATTTCCACACGATAAATAAAAATCACAAAATTCACCACATACACGGTAAATCACAGAAGAAAGAAGCACCCAAAAATAATATTATGAATACTATTTTTTTTCCAATTATTTTTACTGTATTTTCCACACGAAAAATTTTTATTCTCAAGTTTTGTTTGTTTGCTATGTATTACGTTTAAAAATGTACGAAAGCGAAAACGAAGTATATATATATATTTATTTATATTCTTTTAAAAAACACGAGAATACAACGAGAGAGGAATGAATAAAATATATAACATATAATATATATGTAAACACACACACAAGAGTTGCTAGTAAAAAATTTCACTTTAGTTGTGTACAATAATATAATATTACAGTATATAATAACTTATCACGCGTAACAAGTAGAGTGCCAGAGGGGTCAATGTATTGTATCTCTCTGGAATTTAAAACTTGTTGCGAATAAATGATGCACACACAAACTTCACTTTTACTATATGTAGATGTTTAATCAAAATTACTACACAATTTCCTCTCAAAATAATTTAATTGTGTATATAGAATGTAGAAAACACCACTGGAAGATCAATGTTGAATCACTTGAAAAAAATTAATCCCAAAACAAAAATTCCTTTAATTTTTAATTCCCTCACAAATCTTCGAAGAATATATAATGAATGAAAAAAACACACTATTCAATCTCACTTAAGAGTGTTCATAATGGAATCCTTAGTGAGCAATCGATTCATTTTTTTTTTATTTTAAATAAACGATTTGGAAATTTGAATCCAGTAGTATATATAAAGACTACAACACACAGTTGATAAAAAAATAATCACAGTTTTCCACAGAAATCCAAACTTCACACTGAGAGCACTCACTATATATAGCAAATCTCTTTAGTATATTCCTTGAGAAACCCGGTAAAACTTTCTATATATGTATCCGGTAAAGACTCCTGGAGATATATATTTCGAATCACAAATCAGGTAAATATTGTGTATTTATGAAAAACTAGGTATATATATAAATTTTCCAACGTTTTGAGCGGGGAAGAATTGAAACCAGCAAAAGAACCCCAGCCGCATCAGAAAAAGAACATAACAGCACAACGTCGTGCAGTACACTGTGCATGTGTTCAATGGTAAGAATTCTCTATCCTCCTATTCCTCCTATCGCTCTCTTCCCTAGGTGTATATGTAGTTTCACATATGATGGTCGTCTAACCCTCTCTCTCTCTCTCAGCTGTGCTCCACAGATGTATGAGCAAGCTCCCTACAGTTACTACAGTACTACTATAACTAAACTAGATTATATCTCTATCTCTCTCTCTCTCTCCACTGTGAGTCAACTTCAATGCCGTCAATAAGCATACATCTATAAATCTGTAATGCATCACATTATGCATTCAAAAATCCATGTTAATTCAGTTTCTCTCTTTCTTTTGATTCTCCATGGCATCTTCTCATAAACACACACACACACACACAACCGACAGAGATGAGAGATAAAGAGAGTCCATTGAATTCCCTATACATATTAAAATTAGTTTGGCTTGCACTTTTGATTGCAGTTTCCCGTTCTACTTCATATAAAAGTGTCGTCACTGCCTCAAATCTAAAGATATACACACGTTCATACGTTCACTATCATACTCATTTACACTTTTTCACATTTGTAGATATAGATATGTACCCACTACACAAATCGCTTACTAGTATGTCTTGCATGCTTTGACGATCACCGCAGAGTCTCTCAGCAATATCCTTAAAACTCCCATGTTTTTTAAAGAATGAACTCCATCCATAACGCTAAAATAAACATGCGATTCCAATTTTAACAAGAGAGCTCATCATTCATCATATTAATTTCTTGCCTAAAGAGATCAAAAACCCTGTGAATATCAAATTTTTCATAATTTCCCCCATAGTATCAATGCAATTCTAGGAGAAAAGTGTCCATTAATGCGGCATGCGACTACTATATAGTCAAAATCAATCCCTTAGATGACAAAATATCGTCGGCTTAATGAAAAAGGACTCGGCAAAGATCAGTTCAAAACATTTTGTTTTTTTTTTTGAGACAAATAAAATCGGTATAGTTTTTACTGTATTTCACCCAATAATTTTCGCCAATACTTTGAGCTAACCCAGATTAATCGTGCAACCTTATTCCTTATTCAATACGCATATATATGTACAGATATATATGTGCTAAAGTTGGGTCTTTTCGTGCTAGGATGTGCGGAACTTGAAATACCCGGAATTTGTGTACGACTCAATCACTCAATGCAACGTCCGCGTCGAATTCATTCTAAATACATACTTCGGTATTTTGAGTTGAGTCGACAGCATAAAAACATGTAGGTAAGGATATATACACAATTGTAGGATGATGTACAAGAGTTTCACGCATGGCTCCGCAGTTAATTTAATACGTATCAACGAGAAACCTCCGTACTTATTAATTATGGAAATTAGAATCGATGGCTTTCTTCCCGATATTTCAAATACTTAACACTGAAATCATATATATAAGCAACAATATCACCTTTCAGCAACTTCAGAATTTATGGTATAGGAATTGAACCAAACTTCGTACA
>JAIUND010002476.1:0-22143 GCA_034699125.1 Gisinianus flammeolus
TAATCATATTGAAGGGTCAGTCTTTCCCATATAGCCCCATTTCAATCGGCCGGTCACACCTGAAAAACTTCCCTTGTTAGTCAAAGCCCATCCAATCACATCATGAAACCAGATGAAAAGCGACATTAAACAGAGTACATAATTTTATGCATCGAATTCGAATCGGAAATAACCGTACTCGTATTTTTCGTACAACAAATTTCCAATTCCTATTTGAATTGTTTGGTCATTTCTCCCCCAGAAAAACGGCAACAAGTCTTCAGGGGGGAAATCAAAGGAATTCCGATTCCTGATAATCTAATAGCTATTTCGATTTGGTTTTTGTGTATTTCCATGAGTTTTTTTGCGGCATCTTTTTGGAAATCAATTAAATATATAAAATTACCGATGGAGTTGCAATGATTTGTATCTTATGTAATGATTTGTAATGTCTGTTGTTTTGTCTGTTGAATTGCAGGACAAGGATGATTTCTACATAAATCTGTCGACGTCCGTCCGTCATTTTGCCCGAGCTCTGGGTCATTTACTGATTTACTGTCACTGGCACTCCTTTGCAGTGCTTTTTGATGACTCGCCCTCCATCCTCAGCTCACAGATCATTTGGGAAGAGGAATTGAGCTCGATGAAGATTACGGATCAATTCCGTTCCTCCCCGCGGAATCCGAATGCGGGTGTCATGGATGCGGATTTCTTTTCTTCCTCTGGATCCTCGTCATCGTCGTCATCATCCTCGGGGTCCTCTTCTTCGGGGTCATATTCTTTGGGATCATCTGGGGGATCGTCGTCAGTGTCTTCGAATTTGAATGTGTCGGCGGCGGACTATGACTATGAGAATCCGTTGGGGAGTCGACTGAGTAACAATGTGTTTGATAGGGATGATGGGGATGGTGATGGCGATGGATTGGATGATCCCATCCTCAACCCGGACTTTATTACACTCCGTACCAAATCCTCCAACTCTGCCTTTCGTGCTTTGAGTGAGCTCACCAAAGCCACACAGGGCGTCATCGTCCTCCTTTGCTCACAACGATCCCTCATTCAAGTCTTCCGAGCCGCCCAACAACTCCGCATGCTCAACGGCGACTATGTTTTCATACTCGTCGGACAGTACAGTCAGGTAATTGCTTGATTTAAACTTGATTCCCTTTTTATCATATCCTCTTTCCCACAGTCCAAACCAAAGCTCAATTCACCGATTTTCCACGTGGAAATTTGGAATTTAGTGGAAAAATCCGTTACAAAAACGTCCAAATCAATCAGTTTTGGGGGAGGAATTTTTCAAGTTTTTACCTTTTCGACCTTTCCCAAGACAATTCGGTCATTTTAAATGTTTTCAGCGAAATTAAGCCCCAATTTTACCGGTCAAAAATGTACATTTTCTAACAAATTTGAACTTTTTGCACAAAAAATATCGAGATTTTTAAATGCACACAAAAAATGTGTGCAAATTTTGAAAAGCAGTCCAGTTCTTGAGAAAAATGTTCAGACTTTGAATTCAAAAATGTCCAAATTTTGATGAACATTGTTCGGATTTTGATGGAAATTTCTGGATTTTGAAGGAAATGTTCAAGTTTATTTTTTGTTTTGAAAATATCTGGATTTTGGATTTTTCCTTGGCAGTCGAGAAATGTTTGAAAATCCTCCAGTGGCCAAAATCCCATGATTTCTCTATTTAGTGTTGGAAAAAATGTCTGGGAAATCTCAACTCTTTCAATTAACTCTGAACTGGACATTTCTACAGCTAAAAAAATAAATAAAGAAAAGGGAATCTATAAGAAAAAAATGTAGGGAAAGAAAAGGAAAGTCTGCGGTTGAGATTTGAGCTGACATGGCCGATGGTAAATTGAAGGATATTGAACGGATTTTTCCTAATGACTTTTCCTCCCTTCTATTTTCTCAATATGATCCTTTTCTCCTCCACTCCTTCTTCTTCTTCCTCTTCTTCTTCGTATTTTTCCTCTATTCAGTTATTTCTGTAGTAGGAACGTATTTGGAAGACTAGAAGTGGGCGTAACAATGTTCAATGTGATGATGTGCGTCAATATATTGTATAAATGTGTTCATATGTATATATATGTGCGTGTGTGTGTGTGTGTTATTTGCAGTTCGAAGTGATTCCAGAGTGGATTCCAAGTGGCGTTCTCGCACTCCGAAGTCCCCGTTCAGCTCAAATAGGAAAACACACAATGAAAACGACGGGGAAACTCCTCGCTTCCTCTTTCCTCTCGGTGAAAAATCATGAGATTCCTCAAGGTGCTCTGTCCCCTCCGCCCCCACGACCATCCCAACCCTACCCCTATCAAACCCATTCAAAAATACCACCGCCTTACGATTTCAAACCCCCACCCCCCAAACAACTCCTCCATCACCTCAATGAAACTCAATTACAATTAGGTGGTGGCGTTTTTAGTGGTTTTGGACCCACTCCGCATTTCTCTGCTTCTAAAACTAAAAATAGTCCAAAAACATTAAAATCATCTCCTTCTTCGAGCAGCAGCAGCAGCAGCAGCAGCAATGAGAACGAGAATGAAAATGACAGCAATGACTATCAAACGAGTGATGAACTCTCCAAGAATTCTCAACCTCATTCAAAGACAAATAATGTGAGTGTTGTGGGTTTGAGTTCGAGTTCAAGTGGGCAGCAGCAGCAGCCGACGGTCAAGTCTAAAGCGGGTAAGAAATTGAGTCGGGTCACTCGAACGGATGAGAATGAGGAAAGTGAGAGTGAGAGTGAGAATGAGAGTGAGCCTTCAAAAACTTATAATGATAATAATAATAAAAATAAACGGGGCTTCATAGACAATTTAAATGATGAGAGTGGGAGTGCGAGTGCGAGTGCGAGTGCAAGTGCGGAGGGAGAGGAAAAGAATAATTTCAAACCCCCCACAATCACTTTCACTTCAGCCATGGTGATCGGCTCGGAGAATCATCAAGGAAGATCTTCTTCTTCTTCTTCTTCGTCCTCCACCAAAAACAGCAAGGCCAATGTGAATCCTCCCAGTGACAAGACGACCAATTCTAATAGCAATCCCAATCCCAATGCCAATGCCAAGGAGAAAGTGAAGAGTATTTTGGAGCTGTTGGAGAATCCACCGAATATTTCATGTTGGAAGGAACCACCTCCACCACCCAGGAAATTCGTCTCTGTCTCCTTAACCAGGTTAGTCTATTCTTCTCCAAATCTCTTCACTCTCGGTGTCTGTACAAAGATAGACTGCACTCACATATACACACACACACTCACACAAGCAACAGCGACCTCCAAATACAAATCCAAATACAAATCCAAATGCAACATGCTCTTTCTCTCTTTTATCCATTTATCTACTACTTTCCTCACTTTCACTCCGTTCACTAGCTCATCCATCCCCGTCTTTTTCCTTTTTTCCTGCTCCAACTCCACAACAAGCGGACATGAAGGAAATCGCCCCATTTTAACTAACTATATGACTAAAAAAAATCCATGTGTTGGTACTCGGATTTCTAGGGGAAATATGAAGGGAAAAAGAACCGCGATTCCTTCCCAGAGGAAATAAAAGTGCGTCGACAATGTTTGACAAAGTGAAAGGGATTTCTTTAAAAAATCTTTTGGTGTGGGTGCCCTTTCGACACACTCTTTTCACCTTTCACCGGGATATTTGGATGTTGATTCATGTCCAGTGACAGGGACTTTTTCCTCCGGTCATATATTAGAAAAAAGGAAAGGAGCTTTCAGATGGCGTGGATTTTGGACTTTTCGTTGTCGATGTCGTGTTCAGCTGGTGTGGACTTGGATTTGGATTTGAAAGTGAATGTGGATGTGGATGTGTGGATGTGGATGAAGGTGCTGACTCTTTTAATAGAAAATGTATGCCATGTCAAGAGGGCCGGAGGATCGTTTCGATCACTAACCCAACACAGAAAAGGAGAAGTCAATGGGATTCGAAATTGGTAGGAAAGTTGCAGGAGGTCTATTTGGGTCATAACGTGACGGTCTGACGAGGCTTCCGAGTACTGTGCATTGCTTTTCTTCTTTTAAATCAACGAGATTGAAATGAAATTGAAGCTAATGGAATGTCCAGTCAGGCTATATGGACAGGGTTGCAAAGAACATCCTTAATCTGATATCCCATTTCCTATAGTCCAAGTCCGAATCCGAATCCGAGTTTGAGGTTAGAAATGGCCAAATGGCAAAAAGTCATGTCAATTCGAGTGAAGAGTGCAGCCGAGGCCGGAGAAAATGAATGAGTTTTGATTGCATTCGAGATGGACGGACATGAGTTTTCGCATTTATTCTCCACAGATTTTTCCTTTTTCCCAATCAATAAATATTTATTTATTTTATCGTTAGTTATGGCCGATTCAGAGTAACTTTTTTTGTTTCCTTTTGCTCCATCCCTGTCACAATTTTGCCTTTTCTATATGAAAAAGACCAAATGACTATCAGACTTCCATCTGGAATCTGGATTCTTTTGTCTTTGTCTCTGATATTTGTTCAAAGGGAAGACTCGACTCAATGCAGTTTTGTTTTTGTTGCAATGGACTATATTTCCACTCTATTATTTACGTCATCAATTTATATTTATTTATATCCCCGTCCATCTTTCCCCGTTCCTTTTTCCTTTCCCCCTTCTCGCCTTGTCTCTGCTCACTCAACCACAGCTCTCAAATATTAATCGATTAGGAAACTCCCCCTCCCCCCCCCCCAAAAAAAAAACTCCCTTAGGAAAAATGTGCTTTTGCTTCTGTTTTTATATCTATACATCAAAACATTTTCCACTTCTGGGAATGAATCGGAAGGTAATCAAAACAAAAAAAAAAGTGTATCACATTTCCATACAGAATCCAAATGATTCGTCATATTTTACCTTCCCCTTTTTTTCTTCATCTACTATTTCTATGTCAACTGTGGATGATTTCTTTCTTACAGTGACTTTTGACCCATTTTTTTTCTTGTCATGTGCATTTCAGTAATGGCAGAGAAAGTCTCCAGAGAAAGTCCAAAGTCGAAGGGAGTCGATAAATATTTCCTTGTTGTTTACTATATACATTTTCATTTTCATTTATGTGGGGGAAAACATTCAGTTGCTTAAAAGAAATTGTGGAGAGTCAAGTCAGAGTGAATGATATGAATGTGACCATGACTTTTATTTATACCACGGAATATGGAAGGAATCTCACTCTTTATTTATATTTATATCATTATGTGGACTTCAACTTGTTCCACTTTCTCTCTTTTGTGTTCCCCAAGAATTCAGATATGGTTTTTTTTTCTTTGATATTTATGCGTCTCGTTCTCGTTGTGATTGTACTAGTCCGCCTTCTTCTTCTCGTTCATGTCATTTTGGCTGAATTCTGAATTAAAGTTACCCTTGCTCTTCAATCTCCAACTCGTTCCCGTTCATGTTTCTGTTTGAACTTTCTATCTTTCTCTTTGTATTGCTGACGAGTGAGTTTGGAGTTTGGAGTTTGGAGGATTTGTAGCTGGAAAATCCATGGTGATATTTTGTTGGAGTGTTATGTGTGATGGGATCTCATATAATCCATTGTGACGGGAAGAGCGAGAGAGAGAGAAAGAAATCTAAAATCTTTATATCCGTCCATCACACGACCATTCCTATCAAGGAGGATCATCTCCATCTGTATTCTGTATCTGTATATATGTATCCAGGAAATTCAGACTATCATAAAAATATTTTCATCACAACAGATATCAAAATACAAAAAAAAAGACAGTGTAAGAGAAGAAGAAATGCAGTATAGTCAATAGCTAATGTTCCGCAGACTATAGGATTTGTCTAGTTTGATTCGCTACATAAAATTCAAAGGCATTTACAAGCCGGACAGTTCTCAACTCCCAACACACATAAAAACTACAATGGCCAATGACAGTGCAAAGAGGGAACTTTCCTCCATGTTTTTTCCTCACATTGACAAATTTAATACAAAGTCTCATTAGAAATCCGTCTCTCTTTCCATCAAAAAAAATACAGTATGAAGATTCTCAAGTTTTGTGAAGGGAAAAATTTTAATTTCCAGATTTTTGCCAGTAGTGGATGTGCCAATTTGGATACAATCGATGGAAAACGTTTCCTCGTGAGTTTGTATATACTTTGTACATGTCAAAACACAACACAAAAATTACGGTTGAACATGATAAAAAAAAAGCATAAGAAATCTGTTGGTATTGTACAACAACAGAAAAATAGAGGGACAAACCAGAGATGAAAGACGAAGAGCAGGATTTTTAGATTGTAGATATTTGTTTTGACTGTTTCATGTTTTATATTTTGTAGTACGTATTTTCCTTGTGTTGTTTTCGTTCATGTTTTGCTCTTCCGATGAGGTTGCTACTGCTGCTGCTGCTGCTGTTTCGCTACTCGGCAGTTCGGCACTCGGCAGCCGGGGGAAAGTCATAACCATAAAAATCATGATGATGAAAACGTTTTCATTTTTTAACAGACAAACAAAATTGTTTTTATGGCAGAGAGAGAAAGAGAGACAGAAAAGAAAGAAAGAAAGAAAGCGAACCTCAAGAATTTTTTTTTTGTGTCTGTTGGCTGTTTGCTGTTCGTTGTCTGTTGCCTCGTTTCCATTTCTCTTTGAATATGTATCTGTATCTGTTTATGGGAGGGGGGGAGAAGAAGGAAGGGGAACAAAAGAAAATAGGGAGAGTTTGTTGTGGAATTGGAATGACCAAGTGGGCATGACATTATTATCCTTACCATTATGCGTTATCCTCCCAGCCACTTCTTTCTCCTTCCTCCTCTTCTTCCTCTTACTTTCTCCTTTCCTCCTTTCGCCCAACCATTTTAATGTTCTTCCTCCTCCAACTCAACTCAACTCAGTTACCCTTTCACTTTCAATTGGAAAACAGACAAACAAAAATGCCGCATGCACTCCCATCACAATCACATCTAGACCTCACATGGTTACGATATGATCACGATCTGCGAGCATCATTAGAATTTTTGCCGCAATGCATTTAGACAGTAAGTCTTCAAGTCACCCATGCATTTTCCTCCCCCCCCCCATTTTTTTTACTAATGCCAAATTTCTTTTTGATGGTCGTCATTGTTGTCGTCGGATTATTTACTCATCGTCAGGATTAAGAGTGCAGTTACATGGAATTACCAATGCGTTTTCAAATGTGCTTGAACTTTAAATGGGGAGGTCAATGCAGTAGTTTTTTTTGGTGGTGGTGGGGAAACCCAGTAATTTGGATGATTTACAATATGGAAAATGGCGTAATGCCGAGGGAGAGCATTAAATTAATGGGATTTCTTGTGTGTTAATTTATTTGTCTTGTTGTATTTTGTGGATTCAATTTGAAATTTGTGTTTGTCTTTATTCTGTATCATAAAGACGTTGACTTTGGGAATTATTACGAATAGAATGGGAATGTGTATAAAAGACCTAATGGCTCGTGATAATTTCTGGGTTTTGGTTATGAGTTTTAGATGGTCACGATCGAGTGAGTTGAGTTAATTATTATCCCACGGACTTGTATTAATAGCCTAAAATACATCATTTCTCCGTGATTTAATGGAATTGCACGAAGGCCAAGGAAATTAAATCATCTCATTTTGCAAAAACTTTTCCCAAAAAATCGTTTAGCTAATTGACCATTGACTCTCTGGTTAAATACTAAACGCTAAACGCTTTCATAAATAAATCCGAAAGGATTGACGATAAATCCATAAAAATTTCTCACAGTTTTTTATGATGAACCCATAGAATGATATTCGGTCGATTTTTTTTATGCCTTTTCTGGACGTCTCTGTCGTAGAACCTAAATCCCTCTGAGGCGAGTTGTGATCGAGGAAATTTTAAACGGTGTTCAGATCGTGCAATTAAAAAAATCGGAATCGGGATTCCTTTACAAAAATGTGCAAATGGATATCTGTCTGTTGGATTTCAACACTAAAAATTCGAAATCAAAATTCAAAATTCAAAAAATGAAAATGAGTGGGTTAAAGTAATTTTGCAGGGGAAAGCAGAATAATTGTAAGAGAATGAAAAAGCATGGCAGAAATGTGTATGAAAAAATTGAAATGCTGACCTTTTGCTGAGTCATTCAGAAAAATAAGTGAGAGACTGACGATGAGAGTTGACACGAGAGGAAATGAGCTCAACGGCATAAAAACGGGAGTTGTTTCTATCCATCTATATATATATATATATATATTTGATCGCTTCACACAAGAAATCTCTGAGAGATTTCTCTCTCTCTCTCTCTCTACATAATTTCATATGCATTTCATAAAATACAAAATAAAATGATTTTATATCTTTATCTGCTTGTTACGCTTCAAAAAATCTAGTGGTGTCAGTCTCCCACTCGAAAGTGACGTTTGCATTCCCATTTCCATTCAGACGACGGATAAAACCAACCCTTGCAATTTCCATACAAAGACTGACAATGCAGAATTTCCCATGCACAAAGATCCCTAGCTTTAAAATAATAAAAACCTCACATTAAATCCTCCTTTTTACACACTCTAAATATACACCGTGCAAAAATGTACTACAGACAAATCTCAGCGTCTCTTTTAATTTACACGGGAAAAAATGTCATATATATTTGTAACAATGTTGTTTGGACTTTGAAATATTTGTATATTTGTATATTTTTTGAATAGGGAGATGCGAAGTCAGATGGAAGTTTTGGCCAGCTCAGGGTCCATGCCCGGATTCGCCTTTGACATACTGAATTTGGTACGGAAAGGGAAGAGTAAAGGTCGAGGGATGGGACTTGGAAGTGGTGGAGCGAGTGGACGAGAATGGACCAAAGTGGGGAACGTCTCCGTCGAGACACCGGATGTTCATTTGGAAACGATTCGATGGCCAGGTGGTGGGATTTTTGGGCCAGGGGAGAGACCATCCAAAGCCTATCGAGTCGTCACCATCACGGCCCCACCTTTCGTCATGGAAGCCGAGGCTGAGGATAATCGGACTTGCGTTAAAGGATTCCCCTGCCTCAAAGTCACCACCAACCACAAAGTACGTACACACAAAACACATCATTTAATCCCACTTTAATTTACAATAATGCAAAACTTCCGTTATTTGTAATTAGCTAAATTAATTACATTGGCTAGGGAAGGGAAACATTCTTGGAATTCTTGGAATTCTTGGAATTCTTTTCAAATATCGAGACAAAGAAAAGGACCCATTAGAAAGTTTCGACTTCATTTTAGTAAAGAAAGGATTTTTTCGTTTGACTTTTTTGTTTGGTTTGTGAATAATTTTCGTTTTTTTATATATATCAGACTGTTCATCTTTTGACTTTGAATGAGGAGGGAAAGAAGTGGAGACTGTCGACTTTTTATGGGTGTCTGTGTGTGTGTTTTTTTTAATTTAAATGAAATGAAAGGAGGGAAGGGAAATGTCTTGTCTGTTTTAATTGAGGCTAATATGAAAAACGACGGAAAGAGTTTTGAGTTCATACACGAGTTCCCCTCAAATGAATGCGAATGAGAGAAAGTAGCAATAGAGAGACAGGGACAGCGGAAGAGGAAGTAAGTAGAAGAGCATGCGGGTTTAGTAAGGGAGAGAGAGGAATTAGAAATGAGAAAGAGATGAGGATGAAGAATTTAGAAAGCTCTGACTGTCACTTACTCTTTTCATTTCATAACTCAATGTCAAGGAGTTTCGGGAACTCCTCTTGTGGAGAGTTTACAGACACGAACACACCGAACACTGCATGGTCGACAGGCGGAGATATGAAAATCATCAAGAGTGTCTGGAGATGCTCAAAATATCTACCAAAGATTCGAAATAAAACATTTCCCATGAATATATCGTACAACTCCCACAATTTATTTTTCATTTCTTTCAGTTCTTGGACAGAATTTTCATATAAAAATGATTTCAGATAAAAATGAACGTTTTCGGTTTAGTAATTAATTAACCAAATTCAAAATCCCATTATGGAAAACCTTTGGACTTGAACTGCACTTTATAATTTTTGGGTGTAAAAAGCGCAGAAACACCAGAGAAATCCCAAATGAGACAAAAATAATTGACGAAACTGCATAAAATATGCACACAAAAATGTAATGTACTGAAAATTAAGATAAAAATGTGGCTAATTGTCTGGTTGACTTTGAAATTAAACAGGATGAATTGGCGTTGATATTTGCGGATTTTGAGCGTGGGAAACCGGGAGCGTATCAATTGGCGTGTTGCGATGGACTCGCCATGGATTTGCTCTCCAGCCTTGGTCGGGAGCTCAAATTTGAAATCGATCTCTACCTCATCCCGGATAACTATTTCGGCTCCAAAATGGTAAAGTGAACTCATCCCAATTCACAATTCATTCCTTATTTATTTATCAATCCTCATCATCATCACCCTCAGCTCTTCGTCTCTCCCTTCTCTCCGTCTTTCATTTTCACATTTTCCAATTTCTACACCCGGCCAATCAATCGATTTGAGTGTAAACATCTGTAAGGATAAATACAATACGTTTCTCAATTTCACTGATGATGAGGCTGAATCCGATACGGTACATAGAAAAACGACGATGCAAGAGGGAGAGAAATGAGATTTCCCACCCAAAACCCTAACGGTACAACACATTTAACAGCGTGCATACTATAAAATCTCGTAAATCTTCCATTCTCCCCGGGTTACGTTACACGAAGGGAAACTCTGTAGAGAATCCATGTGGGCGGCATCCGGACACACCTTTCTCACTCTCCAGCTCTTAATTAACTATAAATTTCATTTATATTCCGAGACCACCCACAAAGTCCCTACTTTCTCTCTCTCCTCCACACACTCCATATACGATACGATACTCAGCCCTCAAAACTCTACAACTCTCAACTCGGAACTCCAAAATGCCGAAACGCCGAAAACCCAAACTCTTCCAACCAATCTAAAAATAAACCGAGGAGCGTTCAATTCCTTCTTACTCTCACCACCACACAATTTCATAGCATAGAAAGGTCAAGTTTGTTGCCTTTTGTCTTTTGTCTTTGCATTTATTCCCCTGAATTTCCTCTGAATTTCCTCTGAATTTCTATTTCTATTTCATCATTCACCATAATATCATTTATTTTGCTCTACTTAAATTGATGCTTCCTCAGTATATTCAGGATTTTTTCACACTCAAACCAAATGGGCAACAAAAAAGTATCGTGTAGTCAATGTGAACGGACGGCATCAAACTACCAAACGGTAACGGAGACTCATCTAATAAAAAATGAATGGAAGCTGGGCAACCATGGCAGATATTTCTATTTTCTTTGTTTTTCTGCAAGAGATAAAGGGAGACTTGAGAGATGAATGCCCGTGATTGAAGCAGGACAGTGAGACTAAAATAGAAATAGCTCTAGAATTCACACGCGCGTAAAAACTAAAGTGTGGAGAGAGATAGAGAGCGAGAGTGAGAGAGAGAGAAGC
The DNA here is from genome assembly GCA_034699125.1 of Gisinianus flammeolus. Classification (NCBI taxonomy): domain Eukaryota; kingdom Metazoa; phylum Arthropoda; class Collembola; order Symphypleona; family Katiannidae; genus Gisinianus; species Gisinianus flammeolus. Next base: position 11,392 of record JAIUND010002476.1, read on the forward strand.
ACAATCCACATTCACCTTTCTCTGCTCAATATTTGATGAAATGAAACGGTTAGACAGGGATCGTGTGCGATTACGATAACAACAACTAAACACAGAGCTTTCTCTTTCTTTCTTTCTTGTATTCTTTCTTGTATTTTTTCTTTCTTTCTTTGGTAAGTGTGTCGGGAAATAATTCATGTAGTTCTTCCTTGTAGCTGGATTAGAAGAAATTCCCCTCAAGCACAAAAACACAAAACACTCACCTCCAATCTCCTCAACATCAACCTCAACTTTCCCTTTCTCACCCTATATACGATTTCTATTATACTTTTTCCCAGAATGATTTCTTCTTCCGCAAAAACATAACTATCATTTCAAAACTCTAATCACACCATTTCAAGAAACCCGTATTATTGTACTCGAAAAACTAATGCCTTTTTTACCTGTACAAATTGGAAAACGTGCAAGAGAAAAAAAGTATAAATAGTGGAGAAAATGAAAATGAAAATGGTCTAGCTGGAGGATTCCTTTTGGTTTGGTTGGAGAATGGAAAAACAAATCTCGAAATCTCTTCAAGTTTCATGTTTTCCTCTGAGCAATTTCAATTTCAATTAAACTAAATCAAACCAAAAATCAAATAAAAAATATGTAGGCCACATCTCTATAAATAACTCAAAACAGGAAACCACAGCATGAAATACTAAACAAACAAACATGGGTTTTGGATGCACATAAATAGCAGGAAGAAGACGAGAGGAGGAGAGACATACAGATTGGAATATGATGAGAAATGGGGAAAGGGAAAGTCCGGGAACCAAATTCACAGTGTCAGTGCCCATGTAAAAAAAAGGTGGGGTGTATTTACGAGCAGTGTTTTTTGTGGGTGGGATCACAAGTGTTTCCAGCTTGGGCATTGCATTGCATTGCATCGTGAGTGCTCTTACATTTAGAATTTAGACTGGTGTGAGAGTGTGAGTGTGTGGAGCCCATTACAACAAACACCATTCAACCTTGTGAATTATTCCACATTCACACAACACACAGTCATCCATCATCATAGCCAAATCCCCACACTCTTTATAATCCCATGAAAAATACATGTACAAAAAATACTCTGTGTCTGAGTATTTGCAGATAGAGGTAATAATAACTAGTACAGACTCTCAACGGTGAATGGACAGGTCAAAATATGAAATACGAAATATCAAGTACATAAGATGAGCGAGCGTTTTTTTTTATGTCCATTCAGAGCTGACAGAGTTCAGTATTGGGATCTTCAATCTGCCAGGGATATTTCACTTTCTCTCTCTTTCTATCTTTACGTTATGGAGGGGTGTTTCTTCCAGAGTGTACTCAAAATTCCACGTCTGTTATTTGGAAGAGGTTGTAAAAATAGAATAAAGAATGTATAAAGTGATGGAGATGGAGAGATAGTTACATTAAAAAGCGACCCCCACACAAACGACAAACGACAAACGACAAAGAAAAAACGAGGAATGAGGAACGAAACACAATAGTCAACGTGAAAAGAGCTCTAGCATTTTCATTTCCCCCCATTTACTTTTACTCCTCACACTTTCTCCAAAAAAGAGTGCAGAGTTTAAAGAGAGAGAAAGAGAGAGGAAGCTCAAATGGTAGTAAATAAACGTTTGATGGTTCATCCCAGTTTTGAGAGCCAGCTGCTCTCATTTCAACTGTTCAATTCATCAGGCGAATCCTGAATCCTCCAAATAGAGAGACAGACAAGCAGACAAACAGACAGACGTAAGAGAATGATGAAAAGTGAATGAAGAATGTCTGTAGAGTTTAAATATACAGTAGTTTATGTTTTTTTTTTAGTACTGTCGATCATGAGAATGTCATTTCGTACTTGTCGGCTAATTAAACTCTAATTAGTTGATTGGTTCAGAAAGAATATACACATTTAGTCGGAATCCAACCAGCAGATAATGAGGATGATGCTGCTGATGATGACGATGAGGAGTACAAAATTCATGAGCCCGTCAATTAAATGCAGTTTTAGAGGGGAGTTTTATAGGCAAAGCAGTTTCAATGCTGGAATTTGGAATTTGGGATTTTATGACGTCTAACCTAACTGAAAGAATAAAAATGCGACCAGTTTTCCCAAACAATGTTTAAAGTATTTATGTTTTTTTAGTTTTTTATATTACGAAAGAATCAACTACGTTCACCCAGTCCTTTTTCATTTCATGCCTCCTTTCACCTTCACCTTTCCTCCATCCCCACATTTGTTTTTCTGGCGACTTTCTTGGCAATTTCCGATAAATATCTAAGTATAAGTACGTATATATATAATAATATATAGCCAGCCGGAAGGAAGTCCTCAATTTCCCTCCGTTCTCCAGTATAAAAATACAGAACAAACTGAATTAATTCAGTTCAACTTCGTTCAGCTCTAATCAGATTCTAATGGAGTTTTTTTTTCTCTCTATCTCTTTCCCTCATTTTATCATTTTGTTTTTGGTCACGGGTTTTGAGGGTATTTTTGTTCTAATTTGTGTTGTCCACTGTCGTCAAAAAACACTTGGATGGACAATGAAGGATGGAAAATCCAAAAATCCAATAAAAAAAATTCGAAAAATCGAAAAGTGGTCCCACTTTTCCCCTTTGACCCTTACACGAATTACCGAGGATAAATTGGATATTTGGATATACCACACAATCAGTCTAACGTAAGGATAAATGGAGAGAGAGAGAAAGTGCATTGAACATACAGATAAGATAAGACAGGGTGGTGTTTGGTGTGATGTGGTGACTCTCGTGATGGATTTCCCTCTCATATTTGTACAAGGACAAAGCGTCATCTCCTCCTCGTCTTCGTCTTCGTCCTCTTCCTCACCCATCTTTTTCATCTCCCTCGCTCTCTCTTTTTCTCTTCCCCTCTTTCTCTCTGTACATATAGATTTTTCCACGGAGCATAGAATGGAATTTCATTATATCTTGGCCATTTATCCTCCATCTCCTACCTATAATACAGATATGTTTACGTTTACGTGAGTTAGTCTATCACAATCTCTGTATAGAGAAAAAGAAAGAGGAAGAGAAGAGTTAGGCAGGAGGGAAAGAAAAACCGGGAGTCTCTTGAACTTTGACTCGACTCGGCTCGGCTGTGTCTCTATATCTATGCTATGGAATGAAATGATTAATGATCCTGGTCCATATTTCTTCTTTTCCTTTTCCTTTTCCTTTTCGTCTTCGTCTTCGTCTTCTTCTTCGTCATCGTCATCGTCATCGTCATCTTCTTCGTCTTCTTTTGAGAAGAAAACTCGGCACTTTCTCTCCATTCCTGACTTGGGAAAACTCTCTACAATGTACAAAGTCCCAAGTTTTCTTTTCTCCTTCCTAGTTTTTTTTCCGGTTAAAGACTTGGAAGTGAGTTTGTACTGCATGTAGGTACATAAATTCATTGTAGTTCATTTCCCATTCTCTCACCCCTCAACTTTCTCTCTCTGTCTCTCTTTCTCTTCGGAGGAGGAGGGAAAACTAATCAAGTTGAACCGGAAATTTGAAATTCCAAATTCCTCATGTAAATTACAACGCCTCTCAAACCGCAAATTCAAATTTCCACTGCACTTTTTTTACATTACATCATTTTATGGATTTATTGAGAAAGTTTTCTGTCTCAATTTTGATCATCAAACCATGTGGGCACTTTCCATTCAAGGTTTTTAAAAACAAGGACTTTTGGGATTTACATATGTATATATTTTATATATATAGATTTTGAGAGTTTTTTTTTTTGTTTTCTTTGTGGTAAAAATATAAAAAAAATAGGGATGGAATTTCATGGTGGTCTATGTTAAATGCGGTTTAATTTGAATTTATACAATTGACTCAGGATGAATGAGTTAATGAACGTGTGACATTTAGTAATTTCCTGAAGTGAGTCGCGAGCATTTGTAATGGGGAATGAGGAGAGAGGCAGAGAAAAAGAGAGAGGAAAATGAAGGATGTGACTGGAGACTTGAGACGTTGTTGATTTTGGGTTTGGGTTTGAGCTTCTTCTCCAAGGAATTTTCCGTTTTTGAGGTTCTTCTGCATATAGTCAAATGTGAAATGTGACATCAGCAGAATTGGGAATTGAGTTGTCAAACATAAATCACGTGGAGGAATTCTGTGGAGGAAATGAAATAAATGAAGTGAGTTCCAGAGAGAAGTGAACTCACTCCTCTCCTCCTCACCGCAGTTACACAAACTTCGGAGAATTACGGAGAACTCGTGCACACGCGACTGATTGGAGAGAAAGAGAAAGAGAAATGAAAATGAAAATGAAAGACGTTCAAGTTGAGAGTTGAGAGTTGAACGTGGATTTTATTTATTGTTCGAGGCATAAAAAAAGAGATATGAAAAAATATGTCAAGTATTATAATAAATGCGATAATGTGTGTGTGTGTGTGTGGGTTTTGTTTTTTTTGTGAATAGGGCAATGGACAATGGAATGGGATAATGAGTGCATTAATGTCGGGAGCGGCTCACATGAGTTTCGCCCCGATTTCGGTGACATCGAGTCGAGCCACGGCTGTGGACTTCTCCACCCCATATTTTTTCTCGGGTGTCGGACTTTTGGGTGTGTCAAAGAATCGGGACGTTCCACTCCTCGCCTTTTTGGCTCCTTTCAGCCCACAATTATGGGCAGCAATTTTTATTGCGTACGTTCCACCAAAAAATACTTGAGAAACCCACATAAAACATTAATATAAATATAAATGCATAAATAAATACATATATATGTAAGTACGTGGATGAACATTTCCTTGAATTTATCATGTATGACGAATTACGAATTGCGAATTACAAATGATGATGCATTTGCATTCCATTTCATTCCATGGAAAAGCAGTTAAACACAGCCGACTTTCTCTATATGGGAATTGCCATGAACGATAAATAATATTTATTATTTTATTATTTTTTATTTTTGTCGTCTGTATAGGTTGAATTTGACTGCGTTGGTGGTGGCTCTGTACGAGTGGTTCAGCCCTTTTGGCCTTAATCCATGGGGACGGCAACGAACAAAAAATTTCAGTATGGCATCCGCCCTTTGGGTCGTCTGGGGTCGACTTTTCTCCCATCTCGTCGCCTTCAAGGTATGCACAATTCACCAAATTCACTAAACTCACGGGTGGTCCGTCTCCTTTTCTCACCTTTTTTTTTAATTACAATCTAAATTCTGAACGTTTAATTGAAATACTTGTAATTGTTTTTGAATAGGCACCCAAATCCTGGCCCAATAAATTCCTGATAAACGTCTGGGGAGGTTTCTCTGTCATTTTCGTGGCTTCATACACTGCCAATATTGCTGCATTATTCGCTGGGATGTTCTTTGAGCGAGCTGTGGATGTCAATGATCGAAGTGTGAGTTTTCTTATCCATCATATCGTATAAGAAAAACATCTGTATTCCTGGACACATTCTTCGTGACACGGACACGAACACGGACATGGCAACAGCAATAGCAATAGTAATAGTTTCGGTACAGGGAAAGGAAGGAATCATGAACTTTAAATAAGGACGAGAGTCCACATAAAATCTACTAATTGTCATCCTAATTATGAGCCCAAGAGAGCATAAAATTAAATGAAGCGAGAGCAGCATTTTCTCTTAACCCACAAAAACCAAAAAACCAACCTACAATCCACAAAACAATACAAACCGATGCGATGGAAGTTGATGGGGCTGGAAACTGGAAACTGAAAACCCGAAACCAAAAACCAAAAACGGAAAACCATATCTGATGAACATAGAGAGAGAGAGAGAGAGCAAGGGAAAGGGAAAGAGAAAAGACGGGGAATTTATATGTACAAAGTGCGGATTCAACATTTGAAAAATAATTTAGGAATGTCATTTCTCTTGTTCTCCAGTCCCCAGACTCTAATCTCTTCTTTTATCTTCCCTTCTCATCATCTCTCTCTTTCTTTCTTTCTTTCTCTCTCTCTCTCTCTTATTTACATTTAAGCTACACTCCCTGGCTTTAGTTCTTCTCGTTCTCCTTCTCTCGCTCCTCTTCTTTATCGCCGTCTATCGCTCTTGATCTCCAACGTCTTTTTCTCTTTACTCAACTCAACTCATGAGTTTTACTCTCGCTCTCTCACTGTAATATCATTTCAGTTAAGCTCCCTTAACCATTCCCATCGCCATCACCATCACCATACAAACGAAACCGAACACAAAAACACAAAAACCCTTCTGCCTGTGGTTACGCTAGGAAATATGTATACAAATGTATATATGTATATAGACAATGGAAAATATGGCGACTCATTGTCAGAGGAGAGCAAGAAGGCGGCCTTTTTTGACAATAATTAAAATTTCATTTTCCTTCCCACTCTTTTTTTTTTTCACTTAGTTTCCTTTCCCTTTGTCCTTTTTCAATGTGTGTGTACACTTTGCATAATCCAGTTGACGCTTTAGTCTTCCATTGGATTGGCGAAAAAGTGAATGCTCCACACACATTTATTTTTAAACAGGATGAAGACGGGAATTTCGAATTAGGAATTAGTCGTCAGGACATTCAAATTGAAATTGACATTGACGTTCCTAATGATTTTTTCCACCACTCCGTATTTTTGTATTTTATTATTATTATAGAGAATTCCCACGTGTTTGCGATTTGAAAACCTGAGGGGGATTTTGGAGAGAGAAAAAAGAAAAAGACGAATTCTGACGAATAATGAACGTTTTGTATTCAATTGTGGACTCTAATTCCTTCTCTCGAGCTCTCAAATTTCCTACTCTTTACACAGGATTCGGCGGGTGTGGTGTGTTTTTAGTGTTGATTTGAGGTTTTCCTGGTGGCAGTTGACTGGTGGCAGTCAAAAAAATAGGAATCATCCAATGCCAATACTTTTTTATGATGAGAAAAAGAGCAGTGGAGAAAGTCAAGACGTGAAATAAAGAGAGAGAGAAAGAGAAAAGAGAGAAAGCAGACAAAAGGCAAAGTTGAAGTCAAAGTGAAGAGAAAGGTGGAGATAATTTGACTTGTGAAATGGAAATCTGAAACCCCAAAAATCCCAAAAAGCTCTGAAAGCAAGAAAGTAAACAAATAAATACATTTTGGACTCACAGGGTTGTGTTTCTCTTGCTCTCACTCTCTCGCTCTCTCTGTGGTAATAATAAAATTCTCGCTCTCTCTCTGTCTCTCTCTCTCATTATCTAATCGGCTCACATGTTGACTCTCCTTCTGTCGATGCTCCGGCTAGGAAAATATGAAATCAAATCCTGAAAGCAAAGAACATGAGAGAATTGAGAAAGAGGAGAAAAGAGAAATGAAAGGTTTAACGAGGAGGAAAGTAGTTAATATTAGTTTATCCGGATCCAAATACAATGTCGACACAGACAGACAGAGACAAAGATAGGAAAAAACAGAGGAAATTCTCGCGACTAGGGAAAAAACTCCAGATCAAAACCAATAAACAACGAGTTAACTAACAAAAAAAAATGATTTGAACCAAAGAAAGAGAGAATGTAAAAAAATAATTAGAGGTAAAACTAGACGAGACCAATTAGATTTAGAAAACGAAAAGGAAAAAGTCCCAGCACACTGTACAAACCCGAATCCATTGAGAAATGAAATGTGTGTTGTCCGAACTCTGAAAGGATTCGTGACCACTAACTAGAAACAAATTGACTGTTGTACCCAGACAACTCTACAGCCAATGGAAAAGTATCGGTGAGAAAAAATGAGTAGTCTCAAATCCAAATGGCTAACTGGTATTCATAGAGTAAACAGAAACTGGCAAATAGCAAACAGGGAAATGGCAAAAATGATCACAAACACACAAAGTTTTTCTGTCAGTTTGTTTTTGTGTTTTTATATTTGTATTTGTTGAAAGGATAAAGATCGTTCAGCTCAGACTTTTTTTTTGTGTGTAACCTGACTCATTTTTCCATTTTCTTTCTCTCTTTTTTTTTGTCTCGGTGTTTTCTCTCATGGGATTTCTTCCGGTGGGACTTTTACAACTTCTACTGCTGCTGCTGCTGCTGTGAATGATCCAAAACCCACATCAACACTGAAATTCGACGCGACCCAAACGGAATTTGGCTCATGGAATTCTCCTGTTCTAATGCTAATGGTTGGACAAACGAATCAACGAACGAACGAACGAACAACCCGATGGATCTCATTTCATCACGTTCCTTGTCCTTGGATTCTGAATGATTTTCTATGGGGACTTGACGGACTGACGGGTTTTTTTTCCCTCTCCTCTTTGGAAAACCCATGCAATTACAATTACAATTACAATGACGATAATGATAATGATTACGACGGCTCAATTTCATTCAATTCCTTTCAATGAACTTTGTAAATTGAAAACAAAATGCTGGGGATTGTGGGGGGGAAAAACGGGTAATGTGTTTGTGTGGGTAAAAATGAAATGAAATGATAACGGTAATGTTGATGGGGAAATGATCTTGTCTGTCTTTGGCTCTATTTTCTTCCAATGTGTTTTTTTATTTTTATTTTCGTCTTGACAATTGACAATTGAAAATTTGCAATTGGGTTTGTGTGCTGGTGACTGTCGTCATTGTCAATGAATTTTGATGGGGTGAACTGAACTGGTGGTGTGCATGCACAGTTGCTGTCACAAAGGGTGGCGGCCGTCAAGAACTCGGCGACAGACTTTTACATCAAGCGAGAGAATCCTCATTTGTGGGCGCACATTCAAATGTTCTCTGTACACTCGTTCCAGGAAGGAGTCGACCGTCTTAAGTAAGTCCAAAATACATCCATATTCTCCTCCTCCTCTTTTTGTCTTAATTAAATTCACTCTCTCTTTCTCCGTCTCTGTCTTTATCTCTCCGTCGACTTTCACTTTGGATTATATTATCTATTATCTATTATGGCAGTGACATTCTTAATTTATCACTCCACCCCCATTTTTTATTATTATTATTACTTTTCTCTTCAAATTAAATTACAAAAAACAACTGTCTTTTAGGCATCCTATCTCAGACCACCAGAGAAATCCGTTCAAAATGTCTGACCAAAAAAAATTCATTCTATTTATTTTTCAATGACGGAATTTTTGTTTTTCTTCAAATCTTTAATTTACATAAGTAAATTTTCGTTTCATATTGTGTTATGATTTCCATTGTATGTGGGAAATTAGGCAATACATATATAGGATAAATTGGTGGGGGTGGATCGACATGAAAAAGAAGTTGAGGGAATCTCTCGTTCAGTTTTTTTTTTTTCAACTTGATGAAGCAAAAAGCGCACAGAAAAAGTTGTGTGTTGTCGTCCAAATACGAGAGCATTCACTCGTGAAAGAATGTGCAAACTTCCACTCTCCTTCTGTACATACGAAGGAAAAAACTCTCACTTTCCTTTTTTCTTTCCGTTTTTTCGGGTTTTCGGTTTTTGGTTCTCCTCCGGTTTTTTCCTGCTACTTCTTCTTTGACTTTAACTTTAACAGCATTTGAATGTAATGTAATGGAATTGAAGGTAAGTGAAGCAAAATGTTGTTGGTTTTTTCCCCGGCCACGGCCACTCTGAACACACAAACAGAAAGAGACTCACTCGCCGTCTCATGTTTGGTTTGAAGGTTGAAATAAATGAACGAAGAGAGTCTCTCTCTGACGAAAAGAACCAACAAAATGTTTTTTTCAAAGAATCTCCAATATAAAAAATGCTTTTTACGTTTTTCTTCTCGTTCATTTTCTTTTTTTTTTTGTGTGTTGATTCATGAGAATGTTGTAAATTTCCAAATTTCTAAATTTGTCCGTTTGTCATCGTCGCAACTAGGAAAATGGGACAAGGAAAAAGGGAAAAGGAAAAAGGTAGGAGAGAGAGAAAGAAAGAAAATGTTTGACTGTGTACTCTGTATTTCAATCCATTCAGATTCTGCCGTTTTGCATGGATTGAATGCATTTCCCGTCGCGTTTTCTTTATTAGCAAGTTTGTTTTCAATGTAGACAAAGCGAAAAGAAAGAAAGTAAAAAAGTGCTGTTTTTAGTTCACACTTTTAGAGTTCTCCGGATTCTCCGTTCGTAGTTGTATATAGTTGGAATTCACCCAGATTTCACGTCGTCACCATGAGAGAGATTTGTTTTTGTCCAGGTTTCTTTTGGAGCTGCTTTTGTACAGATGCAGATTGAAGATTTAGATTTATATTGACTGTTTGTGTATGTTTGTATGGGCCGTCTGTAGTTCCGCAAGCTTTTTCTCTCGCATTCCTTTTGAATTTCCCGAGTAATTTAATTCTCGGGGTAGTATGTTTGTGTATGTTGCCATTAGAATTCCCATATTTTCCTAAGAAAAGGAAAAGAGAGAGAGGAAAAGGTTGAGAGATGTTCAGATTTTAAGAGTGTGATTGCGACAGAGCATGAAGATGAAGAAGAAGAAGAAGGTGAAAAGGGGGAAATGGCTTCGCTCTCTCTCTCTCTCTTTCTCTCCATTTGCCATTTCTCTTTCTCTCCAAGATGATTCTATATTAAATTATGCACTATTAAGCACTCAAAACCTCCTTTCACTTCGATTTAAATTTCTCATATTTATGGAGAAGAGTTGGAATTCCTCGGAATTCCTTCCGAGTTTGGAGAAGAGTTGAATGTTGGAGTAAAATATTCTTGTTCTTGTTTGCTTCTCCTGGAGAATCTCTTCATTTTATGTACGGATCCGTATGTACTTAAGATGTGTCCACTAATTTAGACACACTTTGCTTTCGTATTTCAATTTGCTCAATGTTGATGTAGGAACAAAAGTAAATACACTTTATTAACTTGTACTCTATTCTCTATTTACATGATTTT
>JAIUND010002477.1:0-22139 GCA_034699125.1 Gisinianus flammeolus
TGCCCATTTCAAATACATTGAGTGGGAGGAGCTACGAAGGAGAGAGAAAGGCTCAATTATTTTTAATCCGACAGTACCTACAGTTTCTTTGTCAGTTTTTTAAAAAGTCATAAGGCATCAGGGAGGACGGTATAACATGAGATATTATAGTCAAAAAATTTGTAGCTTTTGTGTATAGTCAGTTCTTGCTAGTGAATGTACTTACATACATCTTATGTATTTTTACCCATAATAATAGAATTATCTAATCTAGTACAATCTATTCAATATGTTTGCAAGCACAATGTGAATGTATACTATGTACTATACTATTGTGTAAAACGGTAACATTTTTGTTTTTGTCGCACCTAAACCTGAGTTATGTACCATACTGATTCTTAAAATTATTGATTATTCAAGAATAATCATACAATCCTCACAAAACAATACATTCTTCGTAATAATAATACTATCTATTATAATTATTCGTTTTTAAGTTTAAATGTCTCAGTAGTTAATAGATAGTTAAAGTAGTAGCGGCATCCTTTTACAGTACTTCATTTTTACTATTATCTATTATTATTACTTAAAATTACGAAATATAATAAAAAATAACAAACGAAAATAAAATAAAATCGTAAGTCATAATAAAGCTGAACTTATTCGTCAAAGAATCGTTGTTGAAATGTTCTCTCTATCATTTTTAGAGTACTAGTCGTAACTGTCACTCTTAAATACACACTAATTTGTACAATGCCTTTACAAAAACTAGTAGCATACGTTGACCAACGCGTAACATAAAAACACTATAAAATACACATATATCTTTTAAACAACTCATCCAGTCTATTCGTGCAAATGTATGTAGCTGCTCACTTTGTGTGCAATCGTTGAATACGTAATATATATATAATATTGAATATTGTACACAATACAAAAACTTATACTAACGTCATATTATAGTGTACCAATCTTAAAAAAGTACGTTGTTTTGTAATATATAAAAAATGTAAAAACTAATGTCAAGTACATTACACGTTACTTTACAAGGCAGAAAGACTATAATACACGTTTCGTTGTCATTTTGTTTTGTTACTTCCTCAACACAATATTATTATTACTATTATTATTATTATTATTATTAGGAAACTTTAGTCATCACACCCTCTTTCATTATACGAGGATGTTGAGGACGACGCGGACGATGAGGTAAAGCTACTGTTACTGCTTGTTGAGGCAGATGTACCTGAATTTTCACTCCTATATGCGTAATCAAAAAAATATGTTTCTTAGTATGGAAATTAGTTTGTTTGAATAATTTTACTTTGAAATTCTAGAGGTACATTATTACTAATAATTTATTAGTTACTTACATGTTACTCGATGCATTTACAATAGTTGACTGGGGAACTCCATGCGTCGAGGAGTGCACTTCAACTTTCAACTTCGCAGAAACTTTGGTTACAATTTCCAATTTTTCAGCTGACACAACGGCTGAGACGATTTCAGCACTCCTGCAGAAAAAATAACATAAATGGTATTAAATATTGCGTATTCTCAAAATGCATTTGACTATTATTACTATTATCATAATTAGTGAATGAATGCGAAACGAGTTGTCTTGGAGTTTTATTCTACCTTCGTGTGGCACAAGAGCTAGGCTCTTCAGTTATGGTTGATAGACTATTTTCACTCGGTGCGCGACTTGCAGCTCCAGCACGACTTGACCCACTATAGTAGGTTCGAGAAGTCGTGCCTCTCCCATTGTAAGGCGGTTGGTAGCCTCGTGAACTGGAACTTTTGCTGCCACTATTGCGACTGCTACTTCGTTGACTTTTACTATTATTACTATGACGCTTAGGAATAGGGGAAGGGGTCAAAGGATTAAGGACAGATGGATCGTCAGTGTAAGTTCCCATGAGCCAACACGTTGGCTTGAATAAAGACAGGAGGAGAGGGACAAGGAGAGTCACATTGAGAAGGGCTATTAAAGCCGAAATAGAAATGAGTAGAGTGAAATGCGTAAATATAAAAGTAAATTCTGGAGAGTAGAGAATTAAAGCTGCCAGAGATATTAACACTAGCGACTGAACACATGGAGGACCTACAAGAGTAAATGCAACAGCGCGTCTCACTGCAGCTGGTCCAGGAATGCAACAAAATGCCTGCAATTCAATTTTAAAATCATATAATTAATTCACAAGTAAAACTATGCATGCATAGAGAGTCCAAGATTCAAAATCATATCAAGCATTTAAAAAAACTTTATTGACACTAACCACAACATGTTGCACTGTAGAGAATATGACGAGACCAACGCCAAGAAGAGCAATTTCCACCGGGAGAGCGTTCAGTCCAACACCTAACCAATTCGTTAAAAAATGATGTGTCATAAAATTGAAATAGCTACTTCGCATTTACAATACTTAAATAAATTTTCAAAAAGATTCATTGTTTTTACCTAACCAACCAATTGCTCCGGCGATCTGTGCCAAAGTTATCGCTGCCACTATTACTACCACACTTACAGGACGAATTGAGAGTCCCAACGAGAAGAATAATAGAATGGCCGTCATTCCACCAGCCATACCAATCACTACAGTTGCGTTCATTTGTAAGTTCAAATACTGTTCATAGAATCGAAATGGAATTCCCCAAGGGAAAACGGGTAGTCCTCTTGCTTCAAATGAAGTGGTTATTTTCCGAACTTCTTGTACAAAAGCCAAAATTTGGTATTCTATAACGATATTGAAAACAAAAAAACTGAATTAGTATACATACACAAAATACAATAAGGGCTATATAAACAAAATTCTTACAGACAATATACAGATTACATAGTGAAACTACTGTTTTATAATATTTTCATACGATAAGACTATAAGACATCATTAAATACTTTTTATACAACATATATGTGTACAATCAATAAAAACAGACTAGTATTAAGGTTTTTGTTTTAAATATGTAATACTAACAATAAGTAATATATATATATATGTACCTTTGTCGAGTTCCTCATTATCGTCTCGAGTAGTTCTTAAAAGGTATGAAATCTCAGCATATTTAATTGCCGCCGACTTTGGGATTTTTAAGTCTTTATCTTCAGGACTGTGAATCCAATTGCGAGGTTCTGGTTTTAAGTTGGCAGCCGTGGCACCGAAAGCCAATGGATCGTTCCACGCCCATGCTGTCAGATATACATAAAAGGCTCTGGTGTTGATGTCTCCATCAGTCTGAATAAGTCGATTACTTGGTAACTATTCAAAGAAAAAAAAAGAACAAAAAACTCATCATCATCTCTCTCATTCTTTCTCGATATTAAATGTCTTCCATCTATACCAAAGAATAAATTTCCAGACACTTTGACAGAAACTTTGAATTTAAATCTGATTTAAATTTTGTAAAAAGGAACATAAAATATGTTTACATTTGAATGGTAGTGGTAATATTTTAATGCATACAAAAGAAGAAACAGGGAAAGACAATCATTTCATTATATTCTTATTTAGTGTTAAAAAATTTCTTTTAGTAGTTGAATTTTACGTTATTTTAGATTGGCTTTTTTTAAACATTACTTTTATATCTCATTTTCAAATGGTTATTAGTACATGTATATATAATGTTATGTACATTCGTACCTGTGTAATGTCGACTGGGTGGTCAACATGACCAGTTTGTACTGCCAACTGAAACAAAAAAGTGGGGATATTGTATTGTACTGAACTGTTTGAACTAACAACAATACAGTAAAATAAATAACTAAAAAATTGCACTCACCTTGAAGGCTAAAATTCCATCAGCACTTGCATTCCCTGTCCATCCTTCTTTGTGCAAAAAGCCTTGTCTCCATTCCTTGTCAAACACAGCTTGTAATCGCTCCAGCCAATCCTTGAAAACTGAGAGCCACATGAGAGGAACGGCGCCATTGTCATCCCTTATAACCCATGGGAGACTACTCATTGTTTCATGAAACTTTACCAATAATCTAACAAGAAAAAAAGCCACCCAAATTTATCCGATTAGTATATATTTTTTCTGTATGACAAACTGGCCAATTAACAAATACCACACAGAATAGATATATATCGGCTGGATCATCCAGCCTTGATGTATTATGTACAATATACACTGAGATTGGATTTCAACTCACTTTTGATTATTGGGATAGTCAAAATTTTGTTTGGTCACTGCTTTCATGTGATAGACAGGGAACAATTTTCCCTGAGCTGTGAGGAATTCCCATTCTGAAGAGTGTGATGGAACGACATCAGTAATGGGTAACCCAAGTCGCAGTCTTAATATTCCTAGGACTGATACGACAATCCAGACAAGGTACAAACCCACTACGATTCCCTGTAAATGAATGGAAATTATGCAATTTTTATACAAGATCGATGACGTGTATGAAGAGTGCATTTATTATAGTAGTTATAAACCAATTTCCCTGCTAAATAAATAAAAAACATCTAGAGTCCCTACCAGATTCTAAACACAAGCTTGGAGGGAAGCAAGCTTTAAAAAATACGCTTTAAAAATAAATAAAAACAATACTTACCGTAAACCATTTCCAATTTAAGAAACTCAAATAAGCTTCAATCCAATTGTATTTTCTTTTAGGGTTTATTTCTTGTCCTCCCAAACCCGATTCTCCACCGTCATGGTTAATTGGTATTTTAAAGTCTTCAACAACAACATCACCACTACCATCACCACCACCAATACCACTATTAACCACACCATAGTTTACATCAGACTTGACTTTTTCTCCTTTGGAGTCACACGTTATCACTACATTTTTATTAAAACTATTGCTTGAGTTTTTATTGTTCAAATTCACATTATTGTTTTTCACATTGGGGTAGGATTTACTGGATTTGTTGAGGAAAGGCACAGTTTGAGCACTTAAACTTATATTTGTCGTATTTGTCGTCACACTGTCACGATTACTTCCAATGTATTTGGATGCTCCAATTTGATTCACATTTCTGAATGCGTTGTTATTATTATTTGGCTTCCGACGTTTCAACACTAATTGACACAATGCGGGGAAAATAACAAGAACTGCTAATGAACTCATCCCCATAAATATTGCTCCCTGAAAAAAACGGAAGAAAAGGAATATATTTTATTATGATTGTACACAAACTTCATTATTTTGTATTTTATGTTCTGTCTGGTCATTTTATGTGTGAAGTTAATTATACATACTTGAAGAGCCATAGAACGAACAGCCGGGATGGGAAACAAAGCTCCGGCTCCAGTGAAAACGGCAACGGATAAAACGCCAAGAATAAGAGAAAATCCATGGCGTTTCAAAGTGGACTTGGCATCACATCCAGAATTCAATTGAGAATGAAGTATGATGAAAAAAACTTGTGAGACGAGTGACAGTGTCAGGTAAGGCAAAACTTGAACTGTAATATTAATACAAATAAATACAAATATCATAATAATTTTCATCAAAACATAAAAATCGTGTTCAATTAATACTCTATACAACAACAGAAACAACAACAGGTTCTTCAACTTCAAATTAGCTCATACGATTTAAGTATGTATTATGTATGTATGTGTACATGTGTACACAGGGGATAAGAACAATAAAGAATAGTGACATCTTATTTTCAATTTTCTTTCCAAGTAGCATACATACAGATACATACATGTATGCTGTCATCAATTTAAAGAAAACCATCTAAATTGTAGATGTTATATCCATGAAGGAACAATATATAATAACACTTATTATCGCTTGTCCCCGTACATGGTCATAATACATACATGCACATACCTACATGCAAGCATGAGAACTGTTGAGAGTTGAAACCCAATGTGATATTAAATAAAATTTGCATGAAAACTACTTGTCTCACACAACTTTTGCTTACCTGAGGCAACATTGAAAGGTATTTTCGAAAATCCGGCAATTCCACAACCAGCTGTAGTACCTAACAAAGCAATGAAGGTACCCCCTAGGAGAAGTCCAAGGAGAACTTTCCAGTCTTGAATGTCACCACTCAACAAAATGCCCACCAAGACTGTAGTCCCAATCACACCTATTAGAATTGCCACACAGAGAGTAAAAAAAAACGAACATTTAGTTTTAGAGCCAGTTTTGCAAGCTAAAATTTTTTTCTTCATCGTACACAAGTAGTGTCTGTATCATAAAAATATAAAATATAATACTGTAAAAAGACAGAGAGGAGGAGTGAGTGAAAAGTGAAGGGAGAGGAGAGAAAAGGTAATAAGGTATATAAAGGTAAAGTATTAAGGCACATCATCACATAATCATGATAAAGATTTCAACTGTATTATATACTATTGACATGTATTCAACTTTGATGGTAAGTACCGAAGACACGCGCTCCGCCCCAAGCCCATGAAAATTGCGATGCATTCTCAACAACGCTATCTAAACCGGCCGCAGTGAAAGTGTAGAAATTAAACTGGGGACTTCTATCTTCATCCATGGAGAGATGTGAAACTTCATTTGCAAACCTTGTTTGCCAAGATGTGAGAACTTGTTGCGCTTTAGACTCGTTCCATTCCAAATGTTTTAGGCGCCACGTATCTTTACTAAAATCAAACAACTCGGATGAAGACATTAGTTGTATCGTAGACATCAGACCTCCCGCCCTGTAATCATCACAGAACATAAAAAATCTTTCTACCACAAATCATCATTACTCGTCTTCTTTTATACTTATATATACTCTACAAACTATGGATGCAAACTATTCTTCTTCTACTACGTCTTATTATTATAATTCTTTTCAAAAACTAAACTAAAGGGACTCTCCTCGACTCCCTTGCGTAAGAAGAAGAATACGAAGTAGTAGTAGAAGAAAAAGAAGACGACGACGAAGAATGAATACTGTAGAATTGTACAGAATTTCCCAGGTATGTAGATGTGCGCGCATGTATCTATTATGTACCTATTACAGCACAGGTAAATAGTAAATACTTGTACTATTTCATACTCTGAATGAAAGTGTATATACACCACTAACAATAAGTATGAAATATAATATGCCTACATGCATCCATGAGTCCATGAGTATGTATGAGGAAAAAATTCTAGGAAGTAAATAAGAGTTTATTACTTTATCACATGACCAGACTTGTTGTGAACGGGGCCTCCAATAATTAAGTCTGGTGCCCAATGCATGAATCTTGAGGCGAAGCCATAGCACCCCCCGGCTAAGATGGAAGGTATGTCAGGCGGTGTAGTACTTCCTTTATTAGGTGCAGAGAAAGGGCATTCAGGGTCCAACGGATTCAAACAAGGCTTCTCTTGATATGCACTTCCGATGCCGGCTCTTTTCATGAACCCTTCTAGAATTTCCAACGGGAATTGTACATTAGCTTCTGGAACGAGTCGTGCACGTCTCAATAATTCTTGAGGATTCAAATTTGTCCATTTCATAGGACCAGGAAAACCGGGAATAGTTATGGGAAAAGTTGGTCCTAATAATTTAGAACCTTCCCAGAAACAATCTAGTGGCGTTATGATGACACAAGGGAACACTTTTTCAAAAATTTGATCAATGAACAACAAATCCATCTGCTGTATACTCGCTGAATAGCATATATCTTTCAAACTCCAATTCCTATAGAATTTAGAAAAATCAAACAAATAAAACAAATATTACATAATCATTATAAAATACATTCATACATACATTCTTTTAAATTATATTATACACTATACTATTATTGTACTTGCACACAAAAACATTGTTTACTTATTAATAATAAGGATCAATTACAAATTATTAAATATATACAATTACAATGTTTTGTCTTTTCTATCAAAATAGTGTCCAAGTTATTTGTTTAATTTATTTAAAATTTATATAATATACATATTTATTATTATGTATACGGGAAAACATCTTACACATCAAAAAGATCGACGGTAACTCCCAAAGCTCGTTGAAGAACGTCCAAATGTTCCAAAAGTGCTTTAGGATGAAGCATTGAATGCGGAGAATTTTCCTTTGGTGTCTGAATCAACATTTCATTCGTGTCAGCTGATAAGCTGGATACTTTGGAAACATATGTCAGTTCTGATAGTAGTCGGCCAGAATCTAATGGTAAAAGAAAAGTCAATAGTACACATATTATTATTATTATTATTAGATATTTATTACGTATTATACACGAAGGAACACACATGGCATGATAAATCTTACAATAAATATTGAAAATCTTTTTTTTATAGTTTACCTGGTGTCCATAAAGAATCCAGTGTGGTGTCTATTTGAATTTTTGGAATTCCTAGGCTTAGACAGACCAAGAAGATGATGCCGACAAAAATAACCAATCCTCCTCGCCTTCTTGCCCATTTGCCAACATGACCGAGACCAATTTGAGATTGGCCTCGGACCCATAAACTCGAACGACATCCCCGAGCTTTTCCCTGTCAAATAAAAAAAACAAGTCATAACTTTGGACGAAAGGACAACAAAAACAGCAACTATCAATAGTCTTTTATTTTTAATACTATCATTCATTTTTACTTGCTGAAAGACTATCATACGATAGGCAAACTTGCAAATTATACATAGCATAGATTGAGACAGAGAGATTGCAGTTTTTTTTTTTTGTAGGGGCAGTACAAACAAATATTTCGTTTGTTTTTATCATGTAACATGTGACTAAAAAGATCTCAAAGAGATGTGAAAAAAAAGATTGTTTAAAATGAGAGAGCGTGGATTGAGTTGTTTTTGTTGTGCAAGGAATTTTTGTGGATTGTTAAGGCACCTTATTGATGTATTTAAGGGCTAGATGGGCGTCAACCCAAGCAGGGTACGGTTCTGGACTTCGCTGTTTCATCGCTTTTACACAAGACTTTTGTAATACGAAGCGCTTCCAAATCTCCCTTCTTCTAGGCCTTTAACGACCTTCCTGTATTATATTTTTCAACATTCCACATTTTTCCACATTTCACATCATCATCATTATTATTATTATAATAATGATATTTTTCACGGTGGATTTTCACAATTCATTTCACAATTCACAAAAAAAAATCTACAATTTTATATATTTGTATTTATTATTATGCATCTAGTATGTATGTACGTATACATGTTGAATGTTGTTATTGTTTGATGATGTTTTTTTTCGATGAAGAAGATGCTTTTCACAAGAATCCGATATTCTGTCGTACGCACAACACAAGAAAATACAAAAAACTCACTCGCACATTCACAATCACTCACACAATCACTCACACACACAAAACGAACACGAAACACAATTATATTATTATTATAAATAATATTACAATTAAAAACGGGAGGATTTATTTATTTCTCTGTTGTTTCAATTAATTTAGTGGCTGGTCGGTCCTCCTCCCATGAATAAAAAAGAAAAAACAAGAAACTAAATTGAATTCAGCTCGGATTCGCTCGAAATTCCCCGCTCTCTCAAATAATCCAAATAATTGAACATTTTACATTGGGACACACAAAAGAGGACAAAAAAAAGTGGAACCGAACGAAAGGAAGAGAGAATCAACCCCACTAAGTAACTATATTATCGTCGTAGTATGTATATGTATATATATATATAGTATACACACTGATTTATATATAATTTATATTATATTTTATGTAGCAAGTATAAGTATGTAGTAGTAAGTTAGAAACACGACGGAACTACCACTATAAAAGTTTTCTCTTGGTTGCTTTTGCCCAACTAAAAGCTAAACCTAAAATGTTCCTTGAGAATTTTCGAATTATGTTGTGTGTTGTGTAGCCTGGATTTGGGGACTGTTTGGCTTGGGGCGCTTTCAAATCTTGGATGAAGACGTTCAAAGCTCAGAGAAGAATAAGAGAGAGAGGAAAATGAAGAGAAGAGAAGAAGCAACGAAGAACTCCAACGTAGGACCACCCAGATCTCAAAAGAGATTTTTGTTAAGTCTTAACCGGTAAACCTTCCTGAGGAACGTATACCCGGCGACGATGAAGCAAGGAGGTGGTGGCAGTCAAAGAGCCTCCCAAACAAAACTGGACAACTTACATACAATATCTTCATCATATTTTATACCTATAATTTACCTTCCAAAAATCCCAACCATTCAATCCTCTCCATTCTATGTAAGTAAGTATTCCCCATTCCCTATTCCCTACACACTACCATCTGTATATAAAGACATTTGAAATATTGCATGTATAGTTTTTGTGCCTCTATATATTTTTCCATTTTAATATAGTACATATTATCTCTGTGTACTGAAACCTGTGGGCCTATTCTGTATTCAATCTCTCTCTCTCTTTCTCTCTTGTGACTTGGACTATATATTAAAACTCAAAGGTTCTTCTTCTTTTACGTCTTCTTCTCTTCTTGATGGTCTTCTCTCTATTCTATTCTCGCTTGCTTTGGGATGGACACGACGGACGGGTGGATGGACGGAGGGATGAAGGGATCACTTCCAAAACACAGAGTCACCACCACCACCAACACCAAAGTAGTAAAATGTTAAAAAGCTTTCCGGCTCCATGAACTCTCTCTCGCTCTCTCTCTCTCTTTCTCTCTCTAGTTCCCTCTTGGACTTGGAGATTATAAAGCTAACTGTGGCCCAACTTATCGCACCTGGACGACAGTCATTGATGAGACTCATTTGCATAGCAATACCATCAGGAACGGGCAACGACAATCCTCTCTCTCTTTCTCTCCCTTTTTGACTTTGACTTATACAACAACAACACAACAACGTATTATACAATACCTTCAATCTGAATAAGCCTAACTAACTGATTCACTCACTAACGAACGGAAGAGAAAAAACATGTATACATACAAACTTATACTTGTGTAGACTCATCATATTCTTTGCTGTCTTCGTCATTTGCTCCTCTTTTACTCTCCGAGTTACAGATTGGAATTCTTCACGGCTTCTAATCTAATCTTTAAGTGTGAAGTATCTAATAGATTTAAATCTTTAAATGGAAAATGTCGCGTCAGCAAGTCCGCACACATACACATACATACTATTACATACACAATATGTACATATATTAATACACGCACACACAATTATTATGTATATCCGTATATAGAGAGTCTCTATAAGAGACATCGGTAATTCGTAAAACTCTTAATCAGAAGAGAAATACTTTAGTTTTGATGTCATTGGTTGTTGGTTCATTCGTTATCGTTACATATAACATAACATGTATCTAAACATGTAAATAGTATAGGTTTATAGTTTATATGTATATTTGGGGGGATTCGTGCCACAAAGAAGAAAATCCTGTCCATTTTTAATGACAATGACACCAAACACATTTGGAACAAATCTGTTTTGCTGTCTCCATTGAACAGACATATAGTCGTGTATATGCATTGATTGTATGTACACTGTACAAAGCTGAGCTGCGTAAGTACGAGGAGGAACAATATGTATATAAGTACTTTACTTGTACTTTTATATATATTTATGACCAGCTCGTGTGGTAAAAGGAAAACGAAGGAGAGAAAAACTGAAAGAGAATGTTCTCAAATTGAGAAGCCACACGTGAGTGAATTTCATTCTTTATTCTCACTTGCTTGAATTATTATTGTTTTTTGATATTATTATTATTAAATATCTGTATATACTTATATATTTTTCCATTTCCAATACTTGACCTGTTCCGTTACACTAAACAAATGAATGAGAGTCGTCAGTAGGTACAAAAAAAATGTATCCATCTCAGGATAAACTATGTAATTTATAGAATGTTATGGAGAAATTTAAATCTGGCGACGATGAGCCTTACGATTATCTGTGCAGACAAACCAAAATGGAAATAACATGAATGCCTGCAAAGGAAAATGAATGTTCACTTTTTTCTATATTACAGTACGGGACTGTTCGGATATAAATATAAGTATGCACGGTTTTACATAATAATATTATAAACAATGAAAAATCCGAGCAACTCCCACAATCCCATATATGCAAAATAATATAAAAATCTGGATGAAGATGTTTCAATCTTCTCTCTCTCTCTCTTTCTCTCTCTCTCTCTCTGATTACTTGTTGTTAATATTGTTGTTGTTTTGAATGTGTTCACCTACACACATATCCATATGTCCAACAATATATTATACACATACTTTAGTTTTAACTTTACGAGCTTCATACGGACTACGGACATATTTTTTGCTCAGTCAGACTGTTTTCTATATAAGTAAAGTAAATGTGAGAAATCTCCTCTCGTAAACAGGAGACATAATTAATTTTATAGCTCCAACATAATGATTCCAATTTACTGTCCATCCATTTTCTCTCTTTCTCTCTCTCTCTCTCTCTCTCTCTCTCTCTTTGTACATTGAAAGACTGAACCTCAAAAAACTTTGGAACTTACCTATAGAACCATGTACGATGTGTATATGCGTATGTTTTTCACCAGATTTCTTGCCCATGTTCCATGACCATGAAGAACATGAAACAGTTTGATAACAGAACATCTCCATGTCCATGTATTTGATTCTGGCTTATAACTAAGAAATGGAAAGAAGGAAAACCATACGATACATAAATAATAATGATAATCTGGTGGACTATTACTGATGTGGATGGAAACTGGAAACGGGAAATTGCTTGTTAAATATCTTTTTCTTTTTTCCTTAACAATTTTATTTGGTTGTGTGTGAGTTTGTGAGTCTGTGAGTGAGCTCAAGTTGAACATTTACGAGCCGACCATTTAAATTTTGAATCTCTCTCTCTCTCTTTCCTTCTTTCTCTCGTTCTCTTTCTCTCTCTTCTCCTTGTTTTGGTTTTGGATTTACGTTTACGAGATTTCTCAATTCCAATTTGAATGCTGTTTTATGCGATACGATATGATGCTCGGACTGTACATATTCATTCGTCTAGTGCTAGTCTAGCCTACCTATCTAACTATCGTATGATGCATACCAAGTATACCTAATAATAATAATATGGAGAGAATCAACAACAACAGCAACAACACAAAAACTACTTTGTATATGATGTGATGATGCGAGAGTTGATGTTCTCTCTCTCTCTCTCTCATCTTCTTCCATCCATATATGCATTCAATGTACATTATACAAAAAAATTCTCAGGTTTTTTGTCGGCCAGTACAGACAAAGATAATCTCTATAGTGTTGCTGTTGTGTGCGTCGCACATGACACGTAACTCAAGTACATAAGAAAAAAGAACAATAAAAAGATACGCTTTAGCTCTGGACGGTAATACGGTCATCTCTCTTTCTCTCTCTCTCTCCCTTCGTTCTCCTCTGTATAATACTGACGATGAGGAATTTCCTATATATGTGCACGGACTGATTCTCCACGCGGTTTTTGCTGGATGACTCTATTCCTCGGATACATGCTGTATGCTGTATCTGTATGTACATTTAACTTTAACACACATCATTCATTATCCATTAGCTCCGTACCTTAATTGTCATTCATCGCTCCAGTACCGACCGGTACAACATGGAAAACTGTAGACTGTAGAGGAGTGTATGTGTATAGAGAGAGCGGATGAATTCAAGTAAAGAACTCTTTTTAAATATTATTATATTTCCAATGAAAATGGTTCATGATTCCATTCCTTCGCCCTTGTTATTGTTGGGAAGTACTCGACTGTGACTTATCGGAATTATGAATTCACTATAAGTTTTACAGAGTCCAGAGTACATAGTTTAGAGTGTTCAGACAGACAGACACAGTCAGTGAACAGTGAACGTTGAGGTTGAAGCTATTAGATTTTACTGATTTTAGAATTGGAAATTGGAAATCTCCTTGTGGATTCTACAGATAGAACGGAATCTATGGATGACTTGTACCGACTACCGACCGAGTAAATCTAAATACCAACATGAAAATGTACAGTAATATAAAATGTAAAATGTAACTAATGTGACTTCTGACTTCTGTATGGTCGTTCGTATAGATTCTATACTCTATACTATACACTCATTGTCAACAGAGTACATACGTATTTGACCGCACAAACGCATGACTACAGCAATATAATGGTTGTCCCTCTACAATATTATTTATTATGACATGGAGCACATGAGATGCGTCAATATACCACTATGTATATATGTACATACTCTATACTCTATACTATACTACTGGTCAATAATAATATTATATTATATCCCCATCTCTCCATTCCATCCATCCATCCAGCTAATGCAGCCAGACTTGTTCTTCTCTGCAGACATTTTTCTCCTGTTTTCGTCCAGAGTAAATCTGGACAATTTCCCAAATCTGGGTGTGCGTTGCCTATTTGAATATGGAATACATATGCCTTTTGACTTTTGGTTTTGAATTTTTCGAAAGTCCTTGTTATTAACATTAATACACACGGATCGTACATGCCTACAATGTTGACCAGCTAGAAAATGTATAGATAAAGTTGGCAATGGACTCACAATCTCACAATCAGTCAGTAATAGTCAGTAAGTATACTGTACTATGAAAATGACGACAATTAAAATTACAACTCCCGATGGATGCAATATGCAATAATGCAATAACTGCAATAAGGAATGCAGTGCAGACAAATACAAACAATGTCGTTCATGAGCCAGACCCAAATTTCTGTGCATGGTTGTACCCACATTTACAATATGACAACAGGACAATATCTACATGTACATGAGCAAATAGTAAATACAAATACACACATGTAATATGTAGGCATAATATGTACATACATACATACATTGTACTTGATATGCATGTCCATGTGCGATGACTTTTTGGGATTGTTATGTCTCATTTGACTCGGTGTTTGGTTGTTGGATTCCAAAATACTTTTGACTTTTGAGCTCATGTACATGTTGATTACAAAGTAGTAGTCGTCGTCGTCATTCTAGTAGTGCAAGAGGATGAGGATGGTCGTACATACGAGAAAAGAGATTGAAACCATGATGTGATGTTCAGTGTTTCCAGCTGTGGTACATAAAAGATTCAGTCAAGGACAAAACTTTTGGTGTTGCTCTCTCTCTCTTTCTCTTTCTCTTTCTCTCTCTCCTTCTCCCTCTACCATTTCATTTCATCCATTCCATTCCCAATTCCTCATCATCATACCATATCATACATGTAGTAGTTGTAGTTGTAGTAGTAATAGTAATAGTAGGAGTTGTAGTACAGGTAATGAGAGAGACAGAGAGAGAGAGAAATACACTCACTCGGATATCTCAAATTAACTTGTCCGTCCGTCCGTCCGTCCATCGTCAATGACGAATTGTACAAGTTTTTGAGTAGAATATTTCGAGTTAAAGGAACGTGTTCCACCTTCACTCTTTTATTACCCTCTCTACCTCTCTCTCTCTACCTCTCTCTCTCTCTCTCTCTCTCTCTCTCTCTCTCTCTCTCTCTATCTATCTGGACAGTGTTGTGTGTCTGTACTGTAGGTATCGTAAGTAAGTAAGTGCAAAGTGCATACAGTCGTAGGTATATCAGTACAAGGTAATACTTGTATGTAGTTGTAGGGATATAGACGACTTGAGTTTAAGGCTTGTATAGTATAGAGTACTTTTCTTTTTACATCTTAATTAGAGAGAAAGGAGAGAATGGAACCCCATCTGTGGTAATGCCCATGAAATTTTGTCCATTGTTGTTTGTTCCTTGGTTTTCCTTCTTCTTCTTCTTCCTTCCGATCCGGTTGTAAAACCCCCCAAAACTTTGCCAAAGTGACAAGAGGAAAAAGGAACCGTGTCTCAAGAGTTTCCTCTTGTGATAACTTTTGGTATTGAAAAGAGGAAAGGAACATTCTACAAGTAGTCGTAGTATGTACAAGTCCTCTGTCTCTGTCCTCTGTTTCTGTTTAGGATATATAGGCTGCAAATCCATCTTAATACGGATATCAGTGATATTTTTGCTTTCCCTAGTTAGTCGACAACATTTTTTTGGGGGTGAAAATTAACAATTCGTGTCGTCGTTCCATATAGGTATCTTCATTTTAAGTATACTGATAAAATAAGTAAGATTTTTGATGATTGAGTTGTGAGGCTGAGCTGTTCGTCTCTCTGTGTGTTTGATGGGTCATTTGAATGTGAAATGTGAACAAGTTGTATGGATTTGAGAGAGAGAGAGAGAGACGGAGGGTCCTCTGCGAGAAGCCGAAAACATGTTCATTATGGACTCCTTTTATTTATGAATCTATTATTCTGACTCCCACGACGAAGAAGCGGCCAACACCAAGAAGAAGAAGTGGTGTTCGTGTCCATCAACTACATATCTTTTTTCACCTTTATATCCCGAATATCTGTGTACTCCGATCGTCTTGCTTCCTTTTCCCTTTACTATCACTATCACCAATAATCCAAATGACTTTTCAATTATCCCTTCGTATATGATATACTATATACGCTCACACAATTACAATTCAGGGATACGTCAAGCGTCAAGTCCCAGGGTCCATTTCCATTCAGAGTCAGAGCGAGACAGGGGGAAATTTCCGATTGTATTCTAATTCTAAGTCTGATTTCATATTTAAGGTTTAGCTACAGAGAGGGGTTTCTGAGTGAGGTTTCTGACAGACAACCCAAAACCTCTCGATATCTGTCAGAAGTCAGAGTTCTCTCTCTCTCTCTCTCTCTCTCTCTCGTTCTCCATCTAAATTCTCCTGACCATGTGCCAAAACCTGAGGAGTCAATTACTCGTGAAATGCTAATGCGGCCATATCTGTAGGCAGCCTGCCGCCTTTTATAATACCTTTTTGTCTCTGCTTGGATGGTCCCTTTGGATTTTTGAATGTCCAATGTCCATGCATGCAGATAAGAGAGATAATACATTTTATTGTCACTGTCACTCAATAGAATGATTGCCTATAAGACACAGTATACCGTAATAACAACTGGTTTAACATAAAGTAATTTTTTGTGTTTAACATAACTTGTGTGTAATAATAATAGAAGTTAAAATATACATTCAAAGTATAAATACAGTGGATATAGTTAATGTTGTTGTTGGTTAAATAAATGGTTTTGTAGTATTTGCACTGATCCCTTGACCGCTGCTACTGCTGCATTTTTGGAGAGGTCTTTCGGTAGTCCAAAAGGAACATCTTAGTAGTAGAGAGAGAGCCCAGCCCTCTCACTTCTCACTCACTTAATTACTTTGCTGGTCGATTCATATGGAACATGTTTTCATCATTAGTACAGTTACAACTAAAGACAAAGTTCTACATTTTACTATTAGTTTTACCCACACACATGGACAATCTATTAATTCTCTTAGTTCCACTGATTGTGAGTAAAAGGAATCACAACAAAACATTATATAAATGTATCTCTTAACGCATCTACATTGTATGTACAATAGAATAGAACCAACCAATCAACTAACGTCCTTGCATTGCACAAACAGTGACAAACACATACATAAAGTATATCGTCCAGTTCTCGTCATGTCAATGCGGATTTGTAAATCACAAAAATGTCCATTTCTTGATTGCATAATATTACTCAACTATGTACATAAATATGTATTACATTTGTTTGTTTAGCTAATTTCTATTATTTTGTTATGATAAACCCAGATTTCGGCCTCAATTTCCATCCCCAACGTTCACAATAGTTCACATCTTATCCTTAATGTTCAGTTTGTTAATAAAGCCGTTTAGAGTTTCGGAGTTTAGGTACAGTTCCTTTGAATTTCAATCAATTATTTACGTTGACTTTTTGGGACTATACAACAATGAAATGTCGTAGGTTTTTGTTGAAATTTTGGAGATGGGATTTAAGAGAATTCAGTAAAAGTTCAAAGTAATTCATACCTAGACTAGACCTACCCTGTGCTCTGTATACGTGTGTATTCAGTATTCTCTGTATTACTGTGTACATAAATGTGTGTGTGATTGTGTGAATGTGTAGTCGCTGATGTCTGTGAGCAGATTCTGAATAGAAAATGTAAAATATATAAGCGGATATGTATGTACGATGTGTTTGATCTCCCTTTCTCTCTTATGTAGTCTGCGTGCTCTGTGTAGTTTATGTCTTGAAAATTTTTCCGTTCGAACGAGTTTGACTTTTGAAATAAACTATGGCGGCGTCTCTCAAAGAACTCTCAACTGAAAACGAGAATTATATGTAACTGGAATGTATGAGAACATGTAAAATATTGTAAAGTGTGTGTAGTGAGTGAGTAGTCTGTCCCTCGTCTCTGTACTCTGTGTAGTGTAGTTCAGTCCAGAGTATGGAATATGGAATTGCTCTGGTAAGTCCAGCGGAAAGCGGATCAAATCCAAATCATTTCAAATTTGAATGTCTTCAAATAATAGTCAAGAAAAAAAGGTAACGGAGTAAATATATCGAATCCACACACACACCGAGTGATGTACAGTATACATACCAGCTCATAAATGTACATGTATCATGCCATGTATCATGCTGTTACACATCATTCGTAATTCGTTGAAAGTCAAGTAATCTGTAATTACGATTGTTGTGGTAAACATTTGAAGTTTACTTGAATTTGAAATCTCCTAAAAATTTTAGAATTTGGAGCATCAAGAAATGAAATTTTCTTGTTTTTTCTTTTTTGGATAAAAATATTTCGACACAATTTTTGTTTTGAAGATGTCACTTTATTTTTGCATAGCTTTAGGAATAATGTGGACGGCAGATGTGCAGTGCAATGTGCAGTTGTGTATTCCAAGTACAGATTTTCCCCCGCTGTTCATCTTAGATATTAGTATACAACGTGTTGCTTTTCCAGTCAAAAACATAAGTATATTTAGAGTTTCATCTTTTACCTCTTAATAATACAAGAGTATTTGGACTTGAGATTCAAGGGAAATGTGACGTACACAAAAATGTTTAATATCTCAATACGATGGCTATAGTTAAATTTTGTACAATTTTAAATCAAAAGTGTTGAATTTTGGAATGTAATTTTTATGTTTTTGTAGACTATATAAAAATAGATACATTTTGTAGTTTTGCTCTGTCCCATGATGGAACTTCCATCTCTCACTTTCCGTTCTCCTCTATTTGCTTATGGAAATTCAAAGACAGAGTTTTTGGGCGCATATAAAAATTAGAAGACGCCAAAGAAGAAGAAGAAGAAGAGAGAAAGAAAAGTGGAGATACCATCAAAAAAATCCGTATAAACCAAGAACGAAAAGGGAAAGGAAAGAACTGGAACCAGTATTGCTCTCGCTCTCCCTGTGAATGTAAAGTGTAAACTGTGTAAAGTACACAAGCGACACGTTTAAAGTCTTCAGTCCTTGGTCCTCAGACTGCGGTCACATATCTTTTTCTTTTATGTCAACTATCCGTCCTCCATGTACTGTACAGACTGCACACTATACACACACACATTTTATCTCTCTATTCAGCTATATTACTTTATTTACCCTCTTGTTTGCCTCTTCTCAAATCTCTTTAGAAATTCCCATTCATTTAATACCCCATTTCATTTAATACATTCGTTTCCCTCCCTATTATATATTACATTTTTATTTCTATTTGTATTTGTATTTGTATTTTATTTATATACCTATTACAACTTCATTTTGTAGTCTGACAGACTTTTCCAGCTTCTTCTTCTCTTCCATTACAATTTACAATCAAATCGAAGGTACACCAAACCCAAACCAAGCTGAATAGTATATTCAATGAATACATTGGGAAATTCCAAAGCCATTCAGAGACTAATCGAGAGAAAATCGATACGGACACGGACATGCTCTCGGATGCAAAAATGCAATCATTATTAATAAATTAATCAAATAGAAATAGAGCATGTACCATACAAACTCCAAACTCCAAAGTACACAAATATTTGAACTTGTACACACACACAGTTGAGAGTCTATGAGAACACCGTAATAAAAATTTGAGTCGGAGACGGAGTAATCATCCCATTATCTCTACTCTAATCCTAAATCTACATTCATTCCACGTGTACATATATATATATGTAGTACTGTGTAGCGTGTATAATTGAAGCGGTCAAATGATGGGACGAGTGATGAGAAGTGTATTATTACTTCATTTTTATTGAGTCGTCACTTTCAAAGACTGAAGATTCTCTTCTCTTCTCTCTATACATATCTCTCTGTAGTCTGAATATAATATTAAAATAGGTACATAACATACCTCTCGCAGGCTGAGTCAGCCTGAGTCTCACAAATCTCATCTCTCGTAACTTTTCCCGCATATAAATATAAATATACTCAACCATCATAAAAAGAATACAGACTGACTTGTTCAGCTATATAAACACTAAACAGTACAAAGATTCCTCTCCAGTCTAAAAATTCCCCCATAAATTATAGGTACTCGTTTCAATTTCATCTTGAATCTTTTGAAATTAAACTCAGAAAATCCATGTACGTGTGCACTAAACTTGAGAGTACCTACAGGAAAAATTGATAATGTGGAGAGATTGGGATTTGTGATATTAATCGTCACGGACAAAAGAGAGTCCGTTGCATTTTGTCTCCAGAGTACGTATAGTATAAGTACTCATCATTGTCAGATACACCACAGAATTATGCAAGGAGGTTTCAATGTTGAGAAAACTATTCGAGTGTAATAAAACATGATTACAGATAACCTTTTGCTCTCTCAATTGGTTTCCCTTCAAAATAAATGGACTCGCAATCATTCATTTAGAATTTAGAACCCAAACAACTCACCATTTAAAAATACATTAACCTTTTAATTCACAGTTAATAGCTCTAGAATCTCTGAGACCCAGACCAATCGAGACGGATTTCCCATGCCTAAACCCATTAAAATACAACCATTATAAATGACATTTTTTCGTATTAATTCCATTGCATTGACAATTAATTGTATTATTGGGAGAGAGAGAGAGAGAGTAAAGGAATCACAATCACTCACCACCATTCATCCATCAAGAATTCCCATTACCTGTCTAATAGGCTATTAGACATATTAGACATTACCGTTTTCCCCATTACACATGGTGAAAATGCACGTTTAAAGAATTCCGGAATGCATTTACAATTTATATTTAGATTTACCAGTTCGAGTTGATTTGTCAGCGTCTTTTTTCTCTCGTCAATTTAATAATTCAATTTCACACAATGTATCTGTGTACATGCACACAGAATACAGATAGCATCTGAATGACTCATCTCATCTCATCGCACTACTAGAATTAAAAAATGTTTGAAAATTGCAATTTGAAAGCCATAATTGGGGGAATCACATCACATCACATCACACTAGCCCCCGAAACACACAGTGTTTTGTTAGCAATTGAATTTGAATGCAAACGTCTGGATTTGGACTTGGAATTCCAAACATTTTTCACTCTCGTGAATCTCAAAAGAAAATGGAGATGCAAATTGTTTCTCACCACCACACTTTTTGATGTTTGATGGGAATACGGATATCGTACATATTTGAATATTTGATAATGTAATGTAATGCCGGCTAAACTGTCTAGAGTCAACAGTCTAGACTGATACAGATTATTTTGTGCGTGTATTTTATATGCATGTGGAATTGTGGACGTACATAAGATAATGGGAATACTAGTTGAGCGTATAAATATTTACTAAAGAAACAAAACAAATAAGAAAAAAAAAGTTACAGAGTGGGTGTTGGAGTTGGACACTTATATATGAGAATAAATAAAACTAACAAGTTCATTCAAGAGTTTTTAATACACATCAAGTACTCACGTTCTTCAAATACAAATAGAATTGTTTGCTCAACACTGTGTACTGTGTGTACTGTGTGTGTGCACCATCCATGTATTCATGTACATATATTAAAAAAATACACAATATGTATTCCATGTAGTACAGCGAAACTATGTATCACTTTTTTTTACAACTCAATTAAATATAATACATGACTGTATAGGGAAGGGACAGTGAGGTGAGTCAATTTAAATTTAGGGGACGATCCGATTCACACATCAAAATATAAATTATTATTACAATTGAATTGTGTAAGAATAAGAATACATACGGATTTCCATCATGCTCTCTCGCTACAAAAGAAACTTGAGTGGATACGTAATGGGAAATAGGCGTAAGTAGGTATTTAGATTTACATACATATGTATAATATATACAGATATATCTACACATGTGTGTAAATATTCTACTGACAAGTAAAGGGCGTTTGCTATGTTTTCGATATTGACCTGGAATTGACCCTTACTGGTCAATTCGGGTCTCCTGAGA
>JAIUND010002478.1:0-22135 GCA_034699125.1 Gisinianus flammeolus
TCCAGAGCAGGTCAACCCCGGACAAACGAAATTAAGGAAAATAATTATAGTTCGTTTTTGAACTTAACAGACGATATCTGAAATATATGTATAATATTCCCTGTGTGATTTTGAATTTGAAATACATATATTAGGGAAAATTTGGACAGGAAACTCAAACTCAAACATACCATTTTCCATAAGGAATTTCCTTAAAGGAAATTCAACTTGAAACCAAAACTTGAAACAACACCGCACGCACAGAGCTATAAAATACTTGAATGTGTGTGTATATGGACGGGAAATGAGCAAATATTATGTCTTTTGTCTTTTTGTCTTAATAAATACACAAGCACAGAAATGCAATGGATTTATTGTATTTTTGTAATGGTAAATATATAGTGAGAGAGAGAGAGAGACAAATGTTGTGTACGGAAAGCGGCGAGGAGAGTGAATGAAATAAATTAGTGCCCATGTGAATGGAAAATGTGAATGGAAAATGTGAATGCGAATGTGCGAGAGAGGAAAAAGCCGACTGTTTTGCTGTGTGTTGGTTTGTTTGTTTGTTAACATTGGAAACTGCGCCGTAGTATCTGAATGTCGACTGTCAACCGATAGCAAAAGTACTATGTATATATAATACTGTAGATATACATACTAGATGGATTTGTATATACGTACATACCAACAACACACAAGAAAAGTCAAGCACCTTTTTCTCTCGTTTGCATTGCACATTGTGACTTGGGCATGCACTGTTTGAGTTGGAGTTTTCTGTTTCATTTTCTACTGCGTAATAATATAGTCGACTGCTGCTTCTCTTCTAATATTCTCATTGTCGTACTCTATATTGTATTGTATTACGGCGTAGATTCTGGATAAGCCGACCAACTTTCCCAGAGAGAGAGAGAGAGAGAGAGAGAAATAGAGCTCATGGAAATGCCGTTACATAACATTAAATGTATACGTACTTTGCATTATATGTCATATAATAATAATAACGGGATTCATACAGCAGATGAATTCCTTTTGTTTTCTTCAAGTTTTATATAGCCAGAATATTTATGTTTTTTTTGTTTGTTGCAAGTTGCAATGTCTGTGGATTCGCTGGAGCACATTTAAAATCAAGAAAACTTGACAATGGTGACAATTGTCATTTAATTTGCATACCTATATATGTATAAAGTTGTGTTTGTTTGTGTATGCTTCCTGTGTCCATGTATGTTTTGCATAAAATGATTACAAAAACACATGTTCATATATTTGAATAGTGAGTATTTGATGGATGAGTTGAGAATACGAATACAATCCGAGTTTCCTACATATATTATATGAGATCATCCATCATCCGTCCGTCATTTAAAAAAAATGCAGAGTAATAAATTAATTGTTAAATGTGGCGGGGAATTTTTCTGAATTCAAAATACCTTTCATATGATTGTCC
This sequence comes from Gisinianus flammeolus, assembly GCA_034699125.1. NCBI lineage: Eukaryota > Metazoa > Arthropoda > Collembola > Symphypleona > Katiannidae > Gisinianus > Gisinianus flammeolus. The sequence goes on from JAIUND010002478.1 coordinate 1,424, forward strand.
AAATAGCGGTGTGTACTCTCGATCCAGATAAAATGTTAATTTTAGTTTTTTTTCATCGAAAGGAGTAATTAATTCCTAATTATATATTGTCATTACGTTTTTGTCATGGAACGATCGAGAACCCTCCGTCTGCTTAATGACTTCGAGCAATTATGAACTTGAAAACAAAGCAATTACTTAAATTATGGGACGGCGGGGTATTTAGTTATTTCAATTAAAATGAATTATGTATCTAAACGTTATGTGGAAAAGCAATTTTCATTTTATTTTATTTTATTGAAATCGGTGCAATTGGAATTGATGACAATTGATATCGTCATCGTCCGACATTCAACTGAAGACCCCTGAATCTGAATTGCCTACTAATGCCTACACAAAATTTCCCATTCCCTCATTCACATTCACTTTAATGACCCCAAAAGCTCTCCACAAACTAATTTTTGTTAACAAGATGCAATGAAGGAAATGATAAAACAAAGATAATTAAATTCCATTCCAGCCGCAATTATAAACAAGGACAATTATTATGATTTGAGCAATGCGACGGTCTTATTTCTTGATGGTCCTTCGCTCTCATCCTCATTTCAAAACTTCAATTCATAAATTCACATTGAACCGTCATCATCATCATCATCATCGATCGGGAAAACTGAAGGGAAATGCTAAAGAAACGGGATTTGAGATGGAACTACCGAGTTTTCTATTGGGTCGCTTGCTTGAAGATCTACCCGGTCAACATTCACGTGGAGACGGCGAGAATGACGGTCTCAAGTAATCGTCCAGACTCTCTCTGGACCTCGATCAAGTTCAAATGGTGGCAATTCCTGTACGCGGCTCAACTCATTTTTGTCATTGTCCGGACGGCGCAGTCAGCTGTTTCCAGTCTCAGCTGGGATTTCATTCCCGTCATGCTCATCGGCGTCGTGGGCTACGCCGCGCTTCTCTCCGTCTCTCACTACCTTTTCCATCCCTCCCAACGGGATCTGAACGTCAAAGTCTACAATGAAATCCTCCAAATTCGAAGTATATATAATCACGTCATGGAAAATCCCGCGGGGAATTTAAATTTAAACGCGCTCTTTTTTGTCGAAAAGCTAAATAAAATATTAAGTCATTTTTTCATCGTATTTTTTAGGCAACTTGGAATCAGCTGGGACCGAAAATGGACGAAAAACGCTGACGGAGCTCCTCATTAGCTACTGTCCATTCGGTTTGTACATCCTCCTCATTCATGTCCCTCTGTACTGTCTCAGTCTGGACATTCCACTCCTCCTCATCTCCGTCGTCCCTCCCCTCTGGCGGAATCCACTCACAATCGCTCTCTGCCTCTCCTTGGACGTGGTCATTGGGTTCCTCGGACTCGCCTGGTGTCACTACTACATGTTCCTCGTCCTCTCATTCATCACCACCTTCAAAGACGTCTCTGCAGCCCTCATCCACAAAATCCACATTCAATTAGGAAGAGAGATGGAGGAGGAGCCCTCTGGCGGCGGAACTTTGTTGGAGTCTTTGACGGCCCTCCGCATCCAGCAACTCCAGTTGAATCTCTTCAATTTGGGACTTGCTCACGTCCTCTGGACCATCAAGCTGTGGTGTATGATTCTGGGGATTGTGGGGGCGTTTGCGGGGATCCGACTTCTCTCCTCCAATCCGGCCCTCGCCCTCGTGTACATTCTCCTCGGAGGAAACCTAAGTGTGTTCTACGTGGCCATTTTCCAGCTGGCCAATGGCGTGACGAGCTCGGCGGACGAGTTGAGGAGAATCGTGAGGAGAATGGCAAGTCAATGTAACAACAAGAACAACAAGCTTCAGACTCATCAGAAAATGTGCACGCGAGTTTTGGGATCGATTCCAAAGATGGCGCTGGCGGTGGGGGGTTTTCATCGAGTGGAGCGAGAGTCTATTCCCAGATTCGTGGATTTCGTGGTGAAGCAAGTCGCGAGTCTCCTCATTGCATTCTCATAAACCATATATATGTGGGGGAAGCGGATATGAAAAGGGACCGAAGGAGAGTGTTCACTTTTTTGCACATTAATATTACGTAGAAAAACATGGGCTATATTTTATAGAAAAAGTTAGAAATCTGTACAAAAATGAATTGCAAATATTTAATTTCAAGTAAGCTTTAATTAAAGCGATTTTCCGGAGGAGTGGAGTGGCAAAGGTGGAAAGCAACGTTGATAAAATCGCCGCTAGAGTTTTATAATGCAAGTGTGAAAGTACACGACAGAGTTCAAGGAAATTTCTTTGAAACAAAGACCAGCTGCATACAACAAAATTAAAGTGACAAGTCGAATCAAAATTCAGGAATTGAAAAATCAAAAAACAAATCGAGTTTTTTAATTTCAAATATGTACGTATCAATTAGTTGTTGGGGTCTTTCCATAAATTCATTTGCATTTAAAATGTCCACCTTGCTGTGATGAGAGTCGATGAGCCATTCTCAAATGTATCCTTATATAAACTCCCTGACGGCGTCCCGGAAGGAATGAACGGATGCAGTCGCCCTGAGGGCAGACGATCATGGTGTTGCTGCTGCTCCCGGCATTTTCCTGCTGCTGTGCTCATCCTGGTCATTGTCATTTTCAAGCTGGAATAGGATTTCGGAAGGGGAGGCACAGTGGAAAATCCCATTCTCATCTTGAATTATCTCCATGAGAATTTCCATGATGGGATCAAAAGGCGGGCTGGAGCTGGAGGACTGGGGATGGGAAAAGTGGGAGGGGGCATCCTCCCGGGTGATTTCATTGTAATTGTCCATTGCTTCAATTTTAAGAATCACTTGGTTATCCTTCTTCTCCTTCTCCTGCCCTTGCTGTGAATGTTCCTATTATTTTTATAGTCGGCAAGACAAAGTTTGGATTTGGATTAGAAGCATTTGTCGGGATTGTGGGACGGATTTTGTCCATGATATTAACCAGGGTTTTTACTTGGCTGGATTTCCCACAATGGATTTGTTGTTCTCATAATCGCATTGGGATTTGTGTTGTTGACAATCCATAAGAACAACTCGCGGGCTAGTGCCTATACAAATTGAATAGAGGAAACAAATGTTTGTGTAGGTTAAATTGATTTTGATTTTATTCCAATTTTATAAATGTAATGATGTAAATTCCCAATCATTTTCACATGACGACAAAGAGACGACGACAGTTGTGTGGGCAACCGTATGAATTTCCACATTTTCCATTGCTTTTTATTGTTAGATTGCCTATAATTGTAGAATTTAATCTTACGCTTCTGGGACTATTCACTTCCAATTCCATCGTCGTCGTAGTCGTCGTCTTCAATTGATTTGATTCCCTCTTGGATTCATTCTGTGGACACGGATGCGAATTTGATGGAGATTGATGGACGCGGCGGCTCAAGTCCTCCACCGTTTCCTTTTCTTTTATGAGGATTTGAATTGATTTTCATAATGGCATTAGGATTTGGATTGTCCCCAATTTGGCCGTCGATTTCCTCAAGTTTCGCGTCAAGATTGAATATTTTGAAAATGAGACTTTCACAATCGCCGCCCTCACAATGAAATTATGGGAATGATAGTGCTGATGACTCCGATTCAGATTCAGAAAGAGTTCCAAATTCCCGAACATCCAAATTATTGTCAAATACTGTATAGGCCATTGTGAAGGAACCAAATTGAAATATTTACAGAAGGCTTCCCACACTTTTATTTTTCTCTGCCTCCCATTATTATTGCTTGTTCGTTGTTGTAGATGGAATTCTTTGGAGCACAACACACAAATGAAAGAATTATATACAACAATTTCATGTTGAAAACAAAACGGGATTCGGAAAACACGAGACGACGAACCAAAAATACAAACAAACCCATGACAGGGTACACAAACAAATAAAAAGGGTTTTATTTAAGCTATGTAATGTAGAGGAATGGACATTTTATCACATAATGAAATGGAAAAGGAAATACACTTGAATTGAAGAAAAGGGGAAGGAAAGACGTAGAGAATGTGTTTGAACTTTTGTTGTGCGCGGCTGTGTGCTGCTGATATTGAAATCGGCTGTACAGATATTTTTCTTTTTCCAAAATTGAACGAAGGATTTACACAATAACTTTCTAATTGACACAAAGTCTTAACTTTACACACAAACGAGTATTGAATTTTCTCAAACATTTTTCAAAATTTGTCTTGCTACTGAATTTCAGTAGTTTGTATTTGTAGACCAACTGTACTAAAATACTTTCAAACTCTGTCCTATCCATTTTGAAACAGTACTGTATTTAAAACAAAATTGCAAAAAATATTGGGAATTGGGAAACGGAGGAAAGAGCGACTGAATGAAGAAATGGAATGCACACAGGCGATGGAAAATTACATGGGGGAAATCAATGAGAGAACTTTTTTGTCAAGCCACAGAGAATCAGGAGTGACAAGTCTTGTTGACAGGAGTCATTCCTTCAGTTTTACTAAGATAAAGACAGGTATCTATATTTGAAAAGAGAGAAAAAATCCCATTTCCAAGGCAAACCTACAGAGAATTTGGGATTCCAATCGAAGGAAAATGAACAGCGAGCGAGCGGAGAGTGAAAAAAAAGAGTCAAAATGGTTGAGGAACTGAATCCCCATTTGGGATTGAAGGAAGGCAATAAAACACTAAACCTTCACAGAAATCCTATTCTCAAATCTCAGGCGAGCCTCCAGCCAATCACAGCATGTTAAACAGTGTGCAGCGCTGAAATAAGGTATGGTTTGGATTTATGCTTCCCGACTCTACGTATCACTCTTGGGACAAGTCTAGATAATTTTAAAAGTATAAACTTGTCATTCTGACATGGGCTGGTATTACGTACTTGACGGGAAACTCTATATAAATGATCCAATACGTGTTTAGTTTGCAGTCTCTGGCTAACTTTCTGACTCTACACATAGCTCTTGGGACCTCCACTCACTCTACGTGTGCGTCCAACTAAACGGATGACTTAAAAGCAAAACCTTAAGACCGTATCTGTCAACAATTCATTTCATATGCAAATCAATAGCAAAACTTTAATTTACCAGACGGGAATGCTAGAAAACCAAATCTATTATTTGCGACGTTCAATAGGTTCCAAGCAAAAATCTATTGCCATACATAACTGTACGACATGTTGAAAGAATGGTTTTAACCTGGGTTAGTATCTCCCAAAAGCCCCTATATAAATGTGTTGCAGTCTTTTTCAAAACTCAAATACAAACAACAGTCTGAATTCAGAGAGCCACAAGAAATCCTTCTGAAATCGAACTAGCCTCGCCAGCCACAATTAGACACGCATGTAGACAGAAGATCAGTTAAGTCATTAGCCACATTTTCCACTTATATCATTCACGAAGGTTCATTTTTTAAAAAAATCGCAAACTGCATCTAGTCATAGAGTAAAATTTTGAGATATCGTATCCTGTGTAAGCGATTAAATAAACCCTCATTTTTCAAAACCGTGATGTTGTCATGACGTCATTTACCAGATTTGCTACAAGTCTAGATGATTTGAAAAATACAAACTTGTCATTTTGACATGGGCTCGTAATCTTTACATGAGGTAAAACTGTGTATAAGTGATACAATTCGTGTTTAAGTTTCAGTCTTTGGCTCACTTCCCGACTATACACATCGCTTTTGGGACCTCCTTTCACTCTGTGTGCATCCAACTAAACTGATGACTTAAAAGTAAAACCGTAAGACTTTATCTGTCAATAATTCAACACAAAATACATTTCATTCCATGTGCAAATCAATAGAAAAAATTTAATTTGCCAAACATGATTGCCAGGAAACCAGATCTATTATTTGCAACGTTTAAAATGTTCCTGGTAAAAACAACGTTTATTGCCATATAACTGTACGACGTGTTGAAAGAATGGCTTTGAGCTGGGTTAGCGTCAAACAGGCCTCCCCCAAACTCTATATAAATGTGTTCTACTTGGTTTGTTTGCAGTCTCTTCTCAAATTAATATACAAATAACAATCTGTATACGCAGAGAGGAGTGACAAAATCATTCTGTAATCAAACCAACTTCAGCAGCAACACCTCATTCGAGGTAAGAATCACTGTGCTAGCTCAGAGCGTTTGGCCTAAGGCCCTTTAAATTAAAAATAATATAAATTAATTATTAATACACTTTGCACACACGTATTTACACACTTGCGCATATTATACTATTTTACTATATCGATTGATGTACGCGATGACGATCAGGCGCTTGCAGGTTTCGTCATGGTAACACTTTCACCGTGCTTGGAAAAGGAGGATACACGAGAGAGGCGTGGTGTCTCCTGTATCCTTCTTTCCCTTTTCCTGTTTTTGCACACAGTCGTAAAACCTTTTTCCTTGAACAAACTTTCAGTCTATGAACCAGGCTAATAATAAATGTAAATTTCTTGAAATAGGCTTTGGCAAATGTTGTCTACATTGTCTGCAAAGTATAACAAACGTCTTTCAAGACATCATCCATATAGTGTAAGTATATATTTTTCATCAATGTATTTCTTTTGTAGCGTCTCGTACATCTGCGGGATGATCATGTCTTTCTTTGCATTTTTCCAATGTTTGTAGTTAGATCCGTATACTTCCTTTCAAGATGCTGGGTGCTAGAAGGAATTTAGCCACCAAACAAGAACAGACCTCTACATGGTCTTTTATTTTACCGGATGTATAATCAATTTATTTTCATAATTTGTTTCCAAACAACCTGTTGGATGTGCAACACACACATGTATACATTTTTTAGCAATTACGTTATGCCCAATTGCTAATACGTAGTCTTTTTAAATACCGTATAAACTAGAATAGGCTCCCTCTATTTTTTAGAGTCCCCTATACAATAGAGTCCCAGGGATTGTATAACAGTTTTGAATTACAATCCCATGCTTTCAATGATACTCTCTGATTTAAATTACATTAGAAATCATCGATTTTAAGAACCCTCTAATAGAGTCCCATTCTGTAATAGACTCTCTGGGACTCTATAATATTTTCGGATACACTCCCTGGGAGTCTATTCTAGTTTGTACGGTAAATCTCGTATGTTCTGTTTCTTTTTACGGTTGAAATTTAGTTACTCGAAGAGATTTTTACCTGGCTTCCCGCTAACTCTGTTTTAATTTGCCGCGCCGTTTGCAAACATTGGAAGAAATGTGCTAGCACCTACTGCCAGCTAGTATTACAACTTGAGTTAGGCTTTGCTCGCCGCTATGCGTGCAAAAATTGCAATAACAGGCCTGGCGTCTTTCGTCAGGAAAAACACCAATATATTCGGACAAACTGGAAATACTTTTGTGGTGATTCTTTATCCAAATTGACTGAGCTTCTTGTGGGACAGGACAACACAACACTAGAAGAATTTCCGGCAGTAAACTTTAAGTTAGCCCTTCGACTGTTAACTATGGTTTACGAACCCGGTGTGCCAGAGTTTTTGGACGTGTTTGGGTGCTTTATAAAACAACTCCATATTTCCTCGGTACGAGTACTCTAAATATAAATTACTTTATCCGAAACGGGCATCAAGTAGATTATCTGCTTAAGGTACCTAAAATTTATACACTAACTATCCACAGACTCTTTGTAGAGACTCATGGATATTTGCTTTTTCCCAACCACGAGGTTGGAGTCAATCCCTTTATTTTTCCGCACCTTGCATTTTTGAATATAGAAGGATTAAACAAGGAACCACTTAAAGTATGTGAATCTTTCCAGCAAATAGTTAGGGTTTCTCATAACATAAGAAAAATTCAGGGAACGCTAGATTTTTCAGAACTACGTTGGTTTGCGCAACAAAAAAAACTGCACTTTGTCAAGAATGTTAAAGTGCCACTGCTCAAACCAGGAACAATGGAGAAAATTGAAAGTATAGCAAAGTTTAGATTTTCAGTAACAAGCTGCAGTTAGAAGTATACAGTGCTTATGACGCAGAATGGAAATTTTCGTACCATCAGGTTGGCAGTAATAGAGCAATACAGCGACAAAGTCCACCTCTTGAGGTAGACATTACACAATTGTTGTAGGAACGGATAGCCAAAGTTGCTGAAACCATTCTTGAAAATTCCACAGCATCTCTACAATCATTGACAATTCCATGCCAACTTCTTTTTTCCACATTGACTATGCCTTGCTTGCAAAAATTAGACAGCCTTTTTCTGACATTTAAGCCTAAACTGGCACCTTCCCTACCGTGGTCACCATGTATGTTTAACATTCAAAAGGTTTGCCCAAATGGCGTTTCAGTAGATTGTTCTGCAATTGTAAATGTAAACACGAATTAGAAAGACAAATTTCCAAAAAAGCTTGTTTCGCACAGTGTGCGGACACTTACATTAGGGGGACAATGGTGCATGGGCAATATCCGTCAATTTGCTCTCTGTTTTCCCTGCTGTAAGAAGTTAGTTGTCAGCTCGATGAGCACCACTCACATGCCTGATATCTGGAAGTACTTTACAACACCACACACACTTTGCATGACAATAGACAGTGGCTGGATGGACTGGGTTAGTACGGAAGTAAATCTTACAGGATTTAACGAGTGGCAAATGAAAGTGTTACTTGACTGGAGACACGAAGATCTTGTGGCTGCAAGATCTGTACCAGACCATGTGTATAGGTATCTGCCACCGTCCATTCGGAAACTTCAAGGTAATTTATCAAAAATGTATTCAACCACTCCATGTAAGTATTTTTTAAGACTCTAAGCAATTTGTTGTTGTTGTTTTCTGGACTTCTAGATCTAAGGTATTTAGAACTAATTTTCTGCAAAACCAACAGGTTTGCTGCAGAACCCCTTGACACACAAATTCTATTGACAATGATTTCCGGTACACTTGGCTTTTCCCTCATGCCCGCCTTATAAATTGTCATCAGGAATGTTGAGCAGGGTAAATTCAATTATGTACTACACCTATCCAAATAAAATTTCATGTGATAACCAAATTTGGACTCAGCACAAAAATATACTTTAAAAAACAAGTTTAAATTTAACACATTATATTTGCTTCTTTCTGCTTACAGAACTGGTAAACGAAGAATTTCGACGACTATCAGCTTTCTGTGTGGACGGTTCCCTGAAAATATTACCTTATCGCTTCTGTCGTGCAACAGGTCCTTATCACCAACTTAATTGAATACTCATCGGTTAAATGATTATCTACTACATCTATAATATAAAAACCTAATCGTTTCCAGTAATTGTTTATTCTGAAATGAAACAAAATGTCATCGATTTGTGATTTGTACTGCCTTACATAAACTTTAATTTCACAGAACACAAAGAAATCAGATTGCGAATTTAAACTTTAACCTTCAAGCTTTTAAGGGGACAAGTGTAGTGTGTTTGCGATACAAAACTGTTTTTGTTGAAGTCATAACTAGGAATCCTACACAATACATCAATTTGGAATTAGTCAGGACGAATTCTGTAAGAAATGAAGCATGAAATTACAAGATTTATAGTTTCTTCATTTACTTATTTATATTTAAATTAGAAGTAGGAAATGTCAAGTAAATTGCATTTACTCTTACAATATTTACTTATATCTTCTCTCTCCTTCAAGAGACATTTCATTGTTCAATTTAATTTTAATTTAGCAATAAAAAAATTCTACGAGTTTGAACTTTTGCCTAATCTCTTTGTAAGAAAATATAATATTATTCTGAATAATAATTTACCTGGAAAGTACATAGGTAAAACACATTGTATGATTTATTCGTAATATTGGGTAATGATTTTACTAAGGTAAAAAAACATAGACATTTCCCATTAAGATAAATTTACTTATGGAATAAGAAAATGTAATATGAAATACAAATCTTTGTCATATCTGAAATCGCCTTTGACCAGAAGAAGATAGAAATGGGTCTTGGAAAATTTTCACTTGCATCTCAGCCAAGAGTTGGATAAGGAAATCTTTACAAGAACAAAATGCTATGCAACGACAAAGAAGAAATCGAAACATTTCATTATTCTTACAGGAAATTTTGGACATGAGACAACGAAGAAAAATTCTTCCAAATGCTCTACAAATCAAACATTGTAAAACTAGATTAAGTATAGGTTAAGATGTAGCATAATAAATATCACATATTTATAAGACAATGAATTTCTACATATACGCCAGCCATTAATCATTCGCAACATTTCTGAAGCTCAGTTGCCAATTACGGACATGGGATTGAAGCCTAAATAAAATCCAAGGAAAACTTAATTAGATAGGATTTTGAGCGTAGACAAAACAATAAATATTTGTAGACAATTTAGGAGAGACATTCAATTCCATTATCAGCCATTTCAATTTATTATACCCAGAACTACTCGTCTTTTTCAACTTCCTTCTGTCCATCAAATTATTGAGAGACCAAAAATCTCAGTAACGTCGTCGTTTTCGTCAGGAAAATATAATTGTCAGATCCTTTATTATATATTTTTTAAAAAAATGTCAGAGTCCATATAGCTGTAATGTAGAAGTTTAAGATATCATATCGTGTGTAAGCGAATGAATAAACTCGCTTTTATCGATCTTGGCATGTAGCAAGGACGTGAATAAAGCGATTTACCACAACTTACACCATAGGAAATCGAAATAATTCAAATTTGTTTCAAAAATGTCAGAGTCCATGTAGCTATAATTATAAAAATTTGAGATATCATATCGTGTGTAAGCGAATGATTAAGCTCACTTTTTTGAACTGTAGAAAGGACATGAATAAAGCCATGTGCAAAAATCCCACCGTACGAGATCAAAACAATTCAACTTTTTTTTAAAAATGTGAGTCCATGTAGCTATAATGTGGAACTTTGAGATATCATATCGTATGTAAGCGAATGAATAAACTCGCTTTTTGTTAACATGGTATGCAGAAAGGACGTTAACAAAGTGATTTAGCACAACTTACACCATAGGAAATCAAAAGAATTTGATTTTTTCTTGAAAAATGTCAGTGGCCGTATAGTTATAATGTAAAGTTTGAAATATCATATCGTGTGTAAGCGAGTGAATGAACTCGCTTTTTTGAACTTGATATGTAGCAAGGACATGTATAAAGCCTTGTGCGAAAATCCCGCCGTACGAGATCAAAATAATTCAATTTGTTTTGAAAAATGTCACAGTCCATATAATGTGAAAGTTTGAGATAGTATATCGTGTGTGACAATATAAATAAACTCGCTTTTATCGATCTTGACTTGGAGTAAGGACGTGAGTAAACCGATTTACCACAACTTACAGCATAGGAAATCGAAATAATTCAAATTTTTTTCAAAAATTTCAGAGTCCATTTAGCTATAATGTGAAAGTTTGAGATATCATATCGCGTGTAAGCGAATGAATAAACTCGCTATTTTTGAACTTGGCATGTAGAAAGGAAATGAATAAAGCCATGTGCAAAAATCCCACCGTACGAGATCAAAATAATTCAACTTGTTTTGAAAAATGTCATACTCCATATAGCTATAATGCGGAACTTTGGGATATCATATCGTGTGTAAGCGAATGAATAAACTCGCTTTTTTGAACTTGATATGCAGAAATGGTGTTAAAAAATTGATTTAACCCAACTTACGCCGCAGGAAATCAAAATAATTTGACTTTTTTTTGAAAAATGTCAGCCCTTAGTTTCATAATTGTAACAATTAAATTGTTTGCATAGAATATATTCTATGGCACAATAAATCACACAATTTGTAATTCGGCCGAGAAATACTGTGGGAAATGTGATTATTATAAATTATAATAATTAAGCATGTAGAAGATCCGGACTGCGGATTTCTTTCAAGTAAGTATAAATCACGAGTAGGAAATAAATTTCCAGCGGGATCAAGTAAATGGAGTAGGACAATGTGAGGCCAGGAAACCGCCAGACAACGGGAGGAAACCACCCGGGAGATTCAAATTTGAGTCCAGATCCGAAATCGTAATAGAATTTGAGCTCGGCATACCACTTGAATCGGGAATACAATTTGAATTTGGAGTCGGAATGGGTGTCCACGTGGAATTTGGGATGGAATTAAAATTTAAATCCGGCGGGGCGAGGACCCATGACGTCATCCCAATGAGTACGCAAGCGTAACCCTGAAAATCAAAGTCCAAATACTCCCAATAATCCGACAACACGATAAATAATCAAAGAAATTGACCCCCTAGATCAAAGGTCAATCTTAAAATGAGACCTTGTGAATAGAAAACACGAGGCTGAGGAGCAAATCCGCACCCAACATTATGAACGCCCCTTTAGAAAAACATTGGGAAATGGTTAAAAAATGAAGCAATTTTCGCATCATTAATTCAATTTGTTTTAAATTTCTCGGGCGGAAAAATCGAACCACTGAAAAAATCCCCTTGCGTCAAAATGTTTTCTAATGTCGAATTCACGATTGCTGGTGGGCTTGCTGATGGGATTTCCATTGGAGGAGTCGGCGCAATTTTTGAAATTTTAATGGAGCTGAAGCTGTAGCGAGTACTGTTTTATTCGGAAGATTTGAACGCCTGGAGACGGCTGCAGAAATATTTTGAATTGGCGCAGGTGCAATCGGAGCCGTTGGAGTTTGACTGAGCTTGTTTGAGCATCCCCAAACCGAACCCGGTGAAAGCGAGAATGGACAGGGTCAACGCCATCGAGCTGATTATCTATATATACACAATGAAACAAACGGAAACAATCCAGTGTGGCCATTCCAAAAGGTCAAAGATCAAATCTCACAAAATCCTCTGTTGAAACGACTCTGATGAAGGGAACTTACCATTTTGAATATCCCTATGAGAATCCCGCCAAGTCCCAAGGAAATGCAGCCACACTCCTTTATTCTTTAACCGAGTGTGGTTTCTTCTCGGCAGACGGAAAGGAAAATAATCAGACAAGAAATAAATGCTCAACCTCAAATGCACACAATCCAAAAATCTAAAGCCCAACAGCACACAGAACCAACTGGAAGCTCGAGTGAAAAATGAATGACAAATGTATTATAAATGAACACACGAAAAATCACAATAATTTACTCATTCCCATTGCATAATTTTATTGAAAGAGGCCATTAAAATAGAAGGAAGATCTTGTGTATACGGACGGACCTGCATTATTGTCATATTGGTTGAGAGGAGAACCCTTGGCCCAATACAGGCATAATTATAAAAAATCTTTGCATAAACAATCCAATTTTTTATCACGTGTGCGATCAAATCCAAATCCGTCCATTCACAATTAAAGTTTATCTCCATCCGTCTCAAATTTCTAACTAAATTGGTTTCCGTATCGCCAATTCTCTCCTCTCTTCGTTTTTATACTCATTTCTATCCCAGAAGGCCGTCAATTCATCAGAGTTGTTTTTTATCATTATACGGAATACGGATTTTTTTCAAAGTTAACGATTTTATTGAATATGAGTTTTGTTTTATTGTTTTCTGACTCGTGGACAAAAAAGCTCAATTAAAGAAAATGGACAATATCATTTCTATTAAGCATAAATTAAAAGTCATTTCAAATGAAAGATTATTTACAAAGGTGAAGCCTTCCCACAATTCACATTGTCTGGCGAAGTTTGGCGAAGTTTGGTCGCTTGCTGACCCACATCTGTACGAATTTGACGAGGACTCCGTTTGCTCAGCTCTCGCGCAAGGTCATTCAGCACGGACTGCGCATATACTCCAGAGAAATTTCAAGAACGGATTAGGTGCCCTCTGGCACAAAATCCGGATTAGAAAGTGGCCCTCGATTCCATCGGAAAACGACTGACTGCGATGTCCAAAATTGTTGGATTTTTGCCGTAGCGGATTGACCTGGCTGTAGAGGTCAAAGTTCAAGTGCCGTAGAATCTCTGTAGGCGGGGTCACGCAGGAAGTCGAGGCCAAATTCTTGGTGGCGCGGGCAAAACGATTTCAGCGTCTTGTCAGCACGTTGAATTGTTCTATATCGTCTGAAAAATCGTAATCGTTTCCAGGACTGTTTCATTGAAAATATACCGTTTCAATATTATGTATATGCAGACGACCTGAAATGAAGTCATTTCATGCATAAAAGACAATACATATGGAACTTTTTAAGACATTTTCACATTTATAACTGCTAGAGCAATCGCATCACCCGCCGTCACTGGTTCAATTTCCAGAGACTGGATAAATGACATGACTGACTTTACAACATGGAAGTCTGCGAGGTTGATTGCTAAAGATTTTGCTGATTGCTGGATCAAATATCGCACGGACCAATTCCTGAATATTTGAGCAGAAAATCGAGCGCTTGTCTTTAGAGCGTAAAAAAGAATTTTAGTTGTATTGTTTTTGACATCAAATATAAAAAGGGAAGGCGCGTACTGCGGACGATTTCTTATATAGAAATAAATTTTATTGGAATGAAGCATTAATTTTTAATTTAGTTTTCAGCCTAATCTTAGATAATGCTTTTAAACCTTGGCACGGAATGTCCACGCGACTCATAGTTTTTATATTAGAAAAATAAAACATTCAACTTCTATTACAGTGGGACTCAACCGGGCAAATCATTGTGCTAGTTGAACTATATAATATCAAAATGGCCACCAAAGCATTGTGCCCGTTTTGGTTGTGTCTCTTAGTGGCTGTCTCCGTGTCCTCGTCACAATTGTTGAGTTACCCGGGTCTCTCTGCCCACCTCCAAATCTTCACCGGATGTCCGGTCTGGATCTTTAAGGCACGTGAGCGGGATTATCGGTTGAACAAAACCCCAGTGGCCAATCCGGAGGAAGCAGTCGACTTGGACCTGTCTCAATCCGTCACGCCCATTTGGCTGTATGACCTCCAATGGGAAAGTAAAAGTCATGTGTACATTCCCCGACAATTTACACATGACTGGCTATGGCGCTCAAGAACCCCGCCGGATCTTTTCCGAACCCACCGGCGCCGCCCTACTGCAATAACATCTCATTTTGGTTTTGGTCAGACACTATATATTTTGTAATTAAATTTTGTATGTATATTATAAAAAGCATGCTCTGATGATGATGATGATGACGGTGATGATTTTGGGGGGAAAAGGTAATGCCGAGTCCTGCCTCGCCGTCATCGTGTTTAATCTCAATCGGATTGACTTGGAGCCCAAAGACTTCAATCTGACTAATCTTCTTCGAGCCTGGACCTTTTATTCATATTTCATAGAATTTCTCCTGTACAAAATGGTTTATTTAAATGTCGTTCTTCGGGAGGATCCCCGAATCGGTCAAGTTGTTCGCGATCCTATCGTCAATCGGGATGTCGAAAGACGGGGCTTTGATGGAATCGGCTCGGGAACTCCACTGGGCTGTCAGTCATACAGTATTTTCATTACGACCGTCCAAATCCAATGCACAATGCAGAATCCTGGTAGGCTTTTCTTAACAATATTTTTCAATCCGCAGTCATTTCCGTGGGGTCTCGTTTATTTGTAAACAAACGCGAAAAAAGAGTTCTGTTAACAGAAATTTTCCTAACAGGGGAAGTTCTTTTGCCCACCCCCGCCGCCTGCGTCATAGCCAGCAATTCGAACAATTGGTGGAGTCGCCGGGCTTTCCCACCACAGTTGGATTTCTTGCAGCCTCTCCAATCAGCACATGACGTATAGGTTTACAAACTCTTTTCTTACATTTTTTGGGCAGTGTGTTTTACTGTGTTATTCACTTTTGGCTGGGTTTTGGACTTTTAGCTGGCTCTTGTTAGTAAATATTTAAATACTTAACAATTCGTAAAAACTTTGTTTAGCAAAAGACGACTGCGTCGGTGACAGAAGTGAAAGCGTTTATCCAATCAGAATGGAATTTTAGGCGGGAAAAGACAGGCGTTGTCATTGACTACCCCAGTCTCAGCCTAGAACAGATGGAGTTCCTTAATGGCGGAAATGCAAAAGGAAATCCCACTATTACCTGGAGCGAGCGGCGACGAGAGGTTTTCCAGAATCCTCCAGCACATCTCGTCCTAAAATTCCTTCTCCGGTCCCGCTTTCCGAACCTCACAATTTTCAACCGTGTTCTAAATATTCACTCAAGACTTGGTATGATTTCCTGGCCTCTCCTGTCAATTGTCGTTATATTACAAGGAGCAATAGATGCTATAATTTTGCCTATAGGTTTCCAAAAGGCGGGAAAAGAAATGATTGCTTGTTGATACAATTGACAAAATTCCAAGTTTTCTTTATATTGAAATAATATATAGTGGATTTGTCCGATCGCTACCCTTTACTCTCACTCCAGCCGTACCCCGAGTTTGTTCATGCCCGCAGGCTGTACATTCCAACGCGCGTGAGTGGGCTCACGTTTTTTTCATGCGACGGAGTGCGGGAGGAAGCAACCTTTGCCGTCTTCACTCAACCCTTTGAACTTGAGTTGTGGATTGCCCTCTGCCTCACCTCTGGCCTTCTGTCCCTTGCTCAATTTTGGTTGTCCCTCAACCCAGAACGAGGTCGTGGATTCCAAGGGTTCTTTACAGCCGTTTTTACACCGCTCCGCGTTCTCCTGGAGAATTATGACGAGCCGATAGAATCAGTGGAATTTTCGCCACGAGCCTTTCGCGCCCTCATGATTACGTGGCTTCTCATCGGCGTTGTCATTAGCAACGCCTATAAAGGCGTTCTCACTTCCGGTAAGTAATCATTTATAATTTATTTACACTTATTTGCCATGTCAAGTTTTTCCACCCTCAAAATATTAATGGCTGGAAGCATAATTCACTTTTTATATATGGCGGACAGACGTGACGGCACCAAAGCCTAAACGATTTGTGAGCACTTTTGCGGAGCTAAAAGAGCGTAGCTGGAGTTTATTCACGGCTGTGGATCCCACGGAAGCGGCCACATGGACCTTGAAAAACCTGACCGAATACAGATCAATGTTAAGCAAATATAACTCCTATGCGGGTATGACTATGTACGGCATGGAACCATACGAAGAGCGTTTCTGCCCGCTGCTCAAAGCCATCGCCAAGTACCTTGGGTTGTTCAGCAATAAGAAAGCAGTTCAGCAAGACAATGACTACAGAGAACTCCTCCTTCTCAAAACCAAAACTCGTCTCCCCCATGAATTTCCCGAGGTCTCTGTCGAAGAGCGCGTAGCGGAGTGTAACGGCAGTGCGTATTACGACTATACGAGCAACATTCTCAAGTTCCGCTTGCCAAAATCACGTTGGACGTCCTTGAAGGAGCGGCCGTTCTTTCAGAGTCACGAGGAAGTCGGCCGTTTTGTATTTGGATGGCATTTGTCGGGGTTTACAGGACTTCCGGAGACGCCACAAGTCCTTCAACTATCCTTGGAGTCTGGCATCCTTTCTTTTTATCAAAGCTGCAATGATGTCGTTGGATTTAGAGGCTCCATGGCGTTTCTGAATCAGACGGTTCATTGGGTTCAAGCACTCCGGATGGACACAAATTTTATGGAAGGCCTTCTCAGGATTTACTCTGCACAGTTGAGCATCGGCGGTCTTGTTCTGATAATTGAGCTCTTCGTGAACATGGTCTATTGTATTTGAGCTTAAATGAAATGTCGATATAAGGTGACACAATGTTCTTTTCATTTACATATATAGCCACGCAACCCAAATCATTCCGTTTAAACGCGTAAGTGTAAAAAAGGTAAGCGATTCGGTATGTATTTTTTGCATTTGGCAGCGTTCACAGTTGGAAAAGTCCAAATCAAAAAACGTCCTTGCTGATTAAAACTTTACTTGTAATATATAAATAAACAAGTGAGCACACACGCTTTTTGGTACCAAATGTCCTTCCGGCTATGTGTTTATAAGAAGAATATTTTATCTAGGTTTATTTGAAATTATACCTATCGTATAGGTAGTTTTCACATTGAACATCATCGTTTCTCAATTTTGTCATGCAACTATAAATAAGTAAATCCACATAAACAAATCGTATACTAAAATTTTCCATCTCCTCTTCAATTGTAATTCATGTTGAATTTGAATTCCTGCATTACAGACTTGTTACGTCTTATCCTCATTTTCATATTGTGGTTGACTAATGTAGAAGAAAACATTTTCCAGTCCATTTTGTCCCACATTATACGCTTTCAAATGGAAAATCTCCTTGGCTTTCTCCATGACTCGGAAAATTTTGGACCATGGATTGTCGTTGGTTGGAAGGAGATACTGGACGAAACCTATTCGGGAGTCCTTAAATACACACCCTGAATTCGGGAGAAGGGTTCAAAAAGGTCCATTTCATTAGTGTATATGCCTTTAAATGTTTTTCATTTTACTTATTTGCTTTATAGGGATTGCTGCGGAAATGCTGGGGATTTGTTGGCAATTGAATTTGAACTTTACCCGGGAAATCCGTTATGAGAAACGAATGGAATTCTCGAAGGAGATCTTCCCAGAGAGCGTCCTCTGTTTTTGAAGTAAAATCCTCATGAGAATCGGCCCCAGCGCCATCTTTTTTTTGGTGGGTGGATTTGAGCAGTGAGACAAAAGTCGCCCCCCATTTTATTTTCAAATGCTGTGGAGAGCCGAGACATTGGAATCCACCTAATCTAGTACAAAGCACCTCGCACTCTTCCATCAAATGCGATGTGAGGACGACCGAGGATCCAGTATTTCGGATTCGGGTGATTGCGTTCCACACGTGACGACGAGCTTCCGGGTCCATCCCTATAAAAAAATTGATCAATTCATTAGAAAATTGTACAGCAAGGTCCTTATATGTATATTAAAATCCAGCAAAATTGATCAGGTCACACACTTTCATTCTTTTATAATCATTTGATGCGCGCAAACCAGTGGTGGGCTCATCAAGGAAAATGACAAAAGGCTCTCCGATGATGGCCAAAGCCGTGAACAATTTCCGCTTGTTCCCACCGCTATAAGTCTTTACTTACTTGTTTATCCAAAAAACGGCTGAAGAGGAGACTCTCGGATACGTCTTGAATGAATCTTGGGATCCTTTCATTCGGGATCCCTTTCAATTGAGCAAACATGGTGAGTGTCTCTCGCCCTGTGAACTGCTCCAAACAGGCATCAAATTGCGGGCAATAGCCAGTATATGAGAGAGCCTTTTTGAGATCCGTCTTCACCGAGTACGAATGAATGAAAGCATCTCCCGAGGAAATGGAGACGTCTCCGGTGAGCATCTTGAACGTACTCGTCTTCCCTGCCCCATTGACACCCAGCAAACAGAAAATCTCCCCTTTTTTGACGCCCAAATTCAAACTGTCGACGGCGGGGAGTCCATTTTTGTACACCTTCCGCAAATTCCTTCAAAAACGAATCACCAACCCCAAACCCGAAATCAAAAAAAATCCTCAACTGTGCCTATAAATAAAATGTCTGAATTGATTCCAAACATTTGATATTTGATGTCCTCCTTCATAACTATAAATCATTACTTGACAACTAGGTTGTCCGTGTGGAACAAAATCCCTATGTTTGATGAATTGATCCGCTCATTTTCTTCCAGAACGTCCGAGTCCAGCAAGGTCATTGGAACAGAATGATTTGTATGCTCATCCTTGTCATTGTCATTCTTGCGGAAGGAGAAGAGACGGCTCCTCAAAAATTGGACCTTCCCCAGACCTTGCCCAAGGATTTGAAGGAGATTGGACTCTTTACAGATTAGGAGGATCAATGAAATTAGACCAACGATGGCCATCCCAAACATTTGTTTCCCAATCCCACCATCTTTCCATGCAAAATAATTAAACCCGACTCTAGACTAAATACAATTACCTCAATTACAAGCCTAGGTTTTTGAGGACCTGCTGTATGTAGATTAAACTGTATTTTGTAGAAAGTATATATAGGAAAACTCGAACGCCAAATATATATAGAAATGACATGTGGCATTTGCCCTTAAAAGTCGAGTTTTAGGTTTTTGGCGGTCATTTGGTCATTTCTATATGTCTTCGGGTTTTTCGGTAGTGTGGGTTTTCAGTCTTATTTCGGCCACACATTCTCAATTCTTACACCCTGTGTCAGCCAGCAGCACACGCATGTACCGTTAATTCGACTTAAATTGTGTCGAGTTATCCTTGGTCTTTTTTAAAAAAATTAGCCTCGACCTTGACCAAGAAAATGGAAATCCGAGCGGACAAAAGTTTGAGCGCGGACAACTTCCCTTCCCTTCCCGGGCTTTAATCCCTTTTATCCATTGTTTTCAGATAAAAATAGTAAACTTTGCCATAAAAATCTGTAGTTTTTACAACCTGACAAAATCTGATTGAAAATGTCCTGATTTTTTTAGATGAGTGAGGAAGAATATTATAGCATGCACCGGGACAGTTCGAGTTCCGAATGTGAATCCACACCGATCATTTCGAGCAGTCAAAGCCCTTGTAAATCTCCGTCATTGGCTTCTCTATTATATACAACTCCCAGCCGCCATACCAAACTTGGGATTTCCAATGTGAACCCCCATGTGTGAATCATCGGAATCTAACGTCATGTCGCGGGACTCATCGGCATCAAGCGTCAAGCCATCTTTGGGAAATGATATATATATATATAGGCGACGATCCATGGACGGACTTGGCTCTCCCGGGAATTCCCATCTTTGTTCGAGCTCATCGTTCCCGTCCCGGTCACGAAGTCGAACACGTAGAAAGAAAGGACAGCACCAAAGATACGAAAACTGGAAAAGTGGTCCAGACATCACGTCAACTTTTATAATATTGGGTGGACGGAAATGATTGCAGAAAAAATCAAAGAATTCAATACCAGCGTGAGAACACAACCGATTTAGAGGTGTGCACTAGAGGAATTTCACAAAATCCGTGATAAACCCTTAAG
>JAIUND010002479.1:0-22133 GCA_034699125.1 Gisinianus flammeolus
GTTTGATGGGGAAAGTTGTGTCTGTGAGAATCGATGGATTTGCCCGGAAATGGATTTTTTTCTATTTGACACTGAAGTCGCATGTCGATCCCGCATTGCCATCCTCAATTCAGTGCCCAATCAACCTCAACAGCAGCCGACTTTGCAGGAGAATCTTGAGAGTCAAGGGGCAACAGGTCAGTCCCAGCTTTTCCCTTTATTTGTCTCCATGTACGTTCAGCATTAAAAAAACAAAGAAAATTGTGGGAGCCAGTTTGGAAGCCCAAATGAAATCTCTCACAAAGACGTCAAAAGTGTCAATGTCAAAGGCCAAACGCGCAAATTCATCAAATTCATGGGAAGTGTTGATGACATTGAAATCTCGGGTTAGATCAAAGATCAAAGATCAAATTTTCAGTTCACATGCTGAATGTGGATTTTGGTTTTCATTTTCATTTTGCTGTGATGTGCTCAAGAAGAAAAGTAAAATATATGCTCGCGGTTTTTTCTTTTGTGGAAGTTGAACGCCGACTAAAATAAGTTGCTTGTTCGACCCAAAACAAGATGAGCCGAGAACAAAGTATACTTCATCATTCATCAGATTTAAAATTAAATAGAAACGATTTTCGATGACGTTTTTTTGTATGACTTAAATTGAGAGGGTGCGCACCATTTTGCGGATTTCCCTGGCGATAAATTATTTTGACACTCAATTTGACACTCAACACGAAAAGAGCGTCAAATTTGGGATCACACGCGATTCAGCCATAAATTTGAAATTTGGGTCAGGGTCGTCGCCGCCGGGTGGACAAAGGAAAAGAGTTTTTTTTTGTACGAACTATACGACGCGTCGGCAAAAGGTGCTTGTAATTTAAATTAAAATTTGCAGGTTAGTCCAAGCGTCAACACACCCGTCATTATGTCCGTAATTAAACGGCAAATCTTTTTGCAGGATCTTCGCAGAGAATTGTCAAACGAATGGAAATGAAACAAAAAGAAAACCGTCAGGAATCAGAAGCCCTCAATTTCCACTTGATTGCTCGGCAATTGATTTTTGATTCCAAAGGGAAAAGTGGACAAAAGTGAGTTCAATCCTGGACGGAAGGGAAATGGTTGAGATTTCTAATTTCCTTTGATTTTACAGAGATATAAGACAATAAATTTCAGTCCTTTTCACGTTTCCCCCTTTCAAACTTGAAATCAATCGAGAGAGAAAACTGAACATTTTTTGATGTTGAAATCTCTTGACTGCCATGACGATGACGAGCAAAATGAATTCAACGTTGAGAATCTCGGAAATTCAATTGCAAATTCCCTCTTGTTCATCATAATTTTGAATGGGCCGTCACCGTATTCATCAGATTTTTAGTTTTTCTTTCCATTTGAGTCACCGGATTTTCTCTACTCAAAATTCTTTTGAGAAAAGGAGAACACAACAAAACAAAAAAAAAAAACCCCGGAATTCGTAAGCTGCTTAAAATTCCACTTTATTTACTTCTTTTCCCGTCTGCTTTCTGACTCTTCTCTCTGAGTTTCAAAGAGATGCGTACGGAGAACTAAACGGATTTCCTCACAATACTTTTCCCTGCATTTCTCGTTGTCTGCCTTTTTATCTTTTTTTTTGTTTTTTTTGAAATTCAACGCTTTTGATAAGATTTTTTCCATTTTGTGCAGATCTGGACATGAAATTCCTTGACGTTTGTGTGTGTGAACTTTCATTTCGTCTTCAAAGTTTTAAGAGTTCCCAACTCAATCTTGAAACACGCATCTCCTTTTCACCCCCTCTCATTTTCTTGGAAGGAGAAAATAATTAAACGGCGTCGAAGGCAAGCAAAATTTAGACTGTCAAGTGAGCGAAATCGGACACTGAAAATTAATTTTTGTAAGAAATGGCACTAAAAGGGAATGATGAAATTATGCCTGAGCCTGAGCCATTCCACAGATAATGTCTATTTCTATTTCTATTCGAATCCGAATCGGTCGTCTCCGCATTTGGAATTCAAAAAACGGCTCAAGAGTGTGAGAAATAAAAAAGGAAAGTGTGTTTAAATGACTGAATTAAGAGCGTTGGAGTTTCCATTAGCCGAATTCCCGAATTTGATTAAAAAACGGGTGCTGAATCGGAAGTTGCAATCGTTTCTCACTTTCCATCAACTTTTATTATCATGACTTTCCGTCGCCGTCTGCAAATCCAAATCGGCTTAGGAATTCTCACTGTAGAAAAAGTTAAATCGCATTTGTTGCTTTATGAAGGGAATTAAAATGACGTTTAACTTGAAATCCTCCCATTTGCCGTGTGTTTCTCAAGCAAATCGCGAAATAAACGAGAAAACGGGAGGAGAGCGCACAAGCCAAAGTCAAAAAGGGAAAGTGAAAGAATTGAATGAAAAGATTAAAACGAAAGTGAGAGAGAGAGAGAAAGCTAACGGGAATTTCAGCTACTCGTACTCGAGTTTTTGCACGGACGAGATGAAAGTGAGTCATCAGATCAAAGAAAACTGCACCGGCAGCCAATTTGAATACAAACGACCAACTTATGTTTTCTCCTCTCCAAATTTTCACTTTCACTTTCGCCAAAATGAAGCCATTTGCGTTTCCCGTTTATACTCAAAAGAACTTGAGCAAATGAATTTTGGCTATGTACACTCATCGACTTTCCACGTCAACAGTTGATATTTTCCTCAAGATTTCCATCTTCCTCAGCAGTTTAGTTAATTAATTACGCAAATTAAATTAAATTAAATTAATTGAAACTTGGAGTGCGATTCGACGAGACTCAATTTGGACACCAAATTCGGGGCGGCGTTCGAATTTGTTTATTTATTTTCCGGTTTGTTTGATGTTTATCTGTGTGTGTTGATTAATTGGGGAGTTGAATTCGAGTGGTTTTGTCGTTTGAAGTAACTGGAATATTTTCTGCACACTCAGCTCCAGATCATTTGAGTTTCTCCGTCATTGAAATCCACAAACGTTCGTTAATTTCTCATTTAATTGCAATGGATATTCCGTAATTTGCTGTAATTCGACGCCGTTCCAAATTATTAATGTTAAAATTTCAACCATAGACTGTACAGTTCACTGACGCTTCACACACGCAATGTTCAATTTTGAACAAAACTTGATGTTCAACCCCATGTTTTTCCATTCTCCATGATCTGTCGTATGTTAGGAAATTCCCTCCGACAAAATTGAATTACACACAGACAAAAGGGAAAATTCTCACAAGCACAAAAAAAAGGGGGGGAAAGTGAAAATCGATGGACTGAAATACAAAAACATCAACTTTGACTCGAGAGCGTGTTTTCTATGTTTTTCTTTCTTTCTTTTTTATATGTGGAATCGACGGAAAATGGTAAAATAACACAAAAAAATTGTGTTGTGTGGATTCCACAACTCGATTATATGTATTTCCTATTTCATCGTGTCTTCTGTGGTTGGGATTTGATCGAGACTTTCAACTGCTCCACTTTTTCCTGTGCTTTCGTCTGCATCCAAAATTCCGACGGGCAAAACTCGCGTCATTTTGCAAAACCATATGAAAAACTCTCGAATGTGTGGTTTCTTTTTATTTTTATTTTATAAAATAACTCGGTAAAATCGAATCCATCGTCACTTTTGCCATTTGCTTACTTTTTTCTTTTCCCCTTTACTCGAAATCGCACTTGCAGTCAACGATTTTTTCCAATTTCTCGTCACTAACAATTTCGATTTTGGATGTATAGAACAGTCAAGGTTACTTCTTCACATGTTCACTCGTTTATATAGATTACGAACTTTCAAAGCGTTTCGCAAAACGTCTGAAAGAGCAAAAGCAAAAGCAAAACCCAATAAGCTCAGGATCAAATTAAATAACGAACAAACAGTTTCAATGTTTTAATTTCAACTTCAAAGTCAGAAATTTCAATCAGTTTGTTTTGGTTTAAAATGAAGAAATCCCTTAAATTCCAATGTCGCGCCCAATAATCAATAGGTGACTTAAAAATGTAGTTGCCATGCCATGAGAAAATGACTGAGGAATTCGATTTCATCAAGTCAAAATCCTTTTGCTCTTTTGCTCTTTTGCTCAGTTTCAACGCCGTTTGTACATTTTCCCATAAAATAACACACAGTGCAAGGAAAGGTAATTTTGGAATGTCCTCAAAATTGCGAATTGCGAATAAACCACAAACAAATTCAAAGTCCGAAACAAAACCTGCACACTTTTTCACCATTTCTGACCTTTTGGCTTTGACTTTTGCTTTGGGCTTGTTTTTTTTTTTTTTTACGTTTCCATTCTTAAACTCCACAATTGCCAAAACCAACGCGAAACATTCAAAGGCAACAGCAGGGAAAATTCTTGACTTTTTTTCCTTCAGTCATTTCAACACTTTCCTAACTTTTTTCAGTAGTCCAAGAGTCTGGACTTAAGTGGCGAGCAAATTGACCGCATTTCCCCAACCTTTGCCTTTGCCTTTACTTTCACCTTTACCTTTCCTTTCCTTTGCTTTCTCAATTTTGGCTGAGCTGAAGCTGAATGTGTGTGTGTGTTTGTGTGTGTGTGTGTTGAGTTGAGTGGCGATGGTAAAAAAACTAAAAAAACGGGCAAGAGAATCCCAAATTGTTTTTCCTTGTGTGAGCTCATCACCATCTCTCTCTCTTTTTTTCTCCCTATTGTTCAATATCGTATGTTTTTACTTTTGTACGGGGAAACTCACACTCATTCGGCAAAAAAATAAAACCCTAAACGAAACATTCAACATCCAACAGAACAGCAACCGCCGACCGACTTCTTTTGTTTTCCCTTCCAATTTTTTTTGCCTTGATGAACTCCCGACGTTCAACTCGAACGGTCGAACGTGCATTTGTATTTTCTTTTCCTTAGCACTTTTAACTTTCTCTCTCTTCGCCGTCTTTTCTCTGTGGTGTGCTCAAAAATGTGGAGTTTGGAAAGTTGAAAGTTGAAAGCTGTGATGATGAGTGAAAGCTCCGACGCAGAGTGAGAAAAACTCGTACAAGAACAACAACGGGGAAATTTGTAGGAATTCTGTTTTTTTTTTTTTTTTGACGATGGGAAATCCACAAGAAATTGTAAAAAAATATGGCTTCATTTGATCCTTGTTCTTGTCCAAATTTTCCTCTTATTTTTTCCCCTCCTGTTCACTGTTTAGTGTGAAGAGTTTTTGTTTGTTTGTTTGTTGTTTGTGGGTGGAGCGCGATGAGTTCTCTCGCTCTCTCTCTTTGTACTGTAGTTTTTGTCACGCAACTTGGAAAGGAAGTTGGTGCAACGTCGTTTGCAGTGGAATTTTCCACGGGCGCGTGGGAAATTCCACACACACTTGAGCTGAAAACATGGATAGAGAGAGAGAAAGAGAGAAAGAGAGAAGGAAAATGAGAAAGAGAGAGAGAGAGCAGATGGGAATTTCCCATTTCGCATTTCACCTTCATCAATCCGTTTTACGTTTTTACTCTTCTTCGCCTGTCCATTCTCAATTCTCAATTCTCAATTCCCAATGCCATTGGATTCTTCGAAATTCGAAGGTCTCTCAAGCACAAATTTTGTTCCTTGTGCTCTTTTTGGTATACTTATTTGGTATTTGAAAATGAACGAGCTTTCCTTGTCTTCTTCTCGTTCTGTGGTCAATGAATTTCCCTTCTTTCCCCCCCCCCAAAAAAAAAAACTCACTCATTGTCAGTGCTAAGAAAATTCTAGTATGTACGAATCTTCATTTCCCCTTGGCACGCTCGGACGACTAATCAAACTTTCTTCCCTTCTTCTTCGTCTTCTTCTTCTTCTTCTTCCAACTTCCAAGTTGAAGTTTGAGTTTTGAGTTTTGTGTTTCGTGTTTCAGACTTTTTTATTTATCATTATCATTAGACTGCTCGGTACTAAACACGGACTGACAAAAAAATCCATCATTTCTCCCCCACATTTTCACAATACAGATATTTCACCAATTGTACAATATTTTTATTGCTCATACATGTACTTTAAAAGGGTGGGGGAAATTTAAAGGAAATGTCAACATTTATTTCTTAATTAGTTTCTGGAAGTTTATATTCATAAGATACAGAATACTTACGGAATTCTCTATAGCGTATTTTTCAAATTGTTTTATTAGCATAGAATACATGCGAAATCCATTTTGTGTCATTTCGACGCCGTTTACTTCCAACAGCGATTTTTCGGGTGGTTGTAGCGTGGAAGAATGAAAGAGTGGTTGTCAGTTTCATAGCTTTCTTTGAAATTTGAAATTTGAAATTTGCAGGTAGAAGTGCTTAGTTTTGAGTTGGAAGTTTGAGTTTGAACAAAAGGGAATTGCAGAATGTACAAGAAGTAGAATGGATTTTAATCCCATTAAGAACTGAGCACACCGTCGATCGCATTCACCATCCGACTCGACGGTGAGTCCAAGCAGAAAGAGAGTAAACAGCTCGGAGCACTAGTCTACATTTTGTAAATTGTGTACTCAAATATGTATGCACAAACACATGAACATGAACTTGGACATGGACAAAGACAGACAGAATCAAAACAAACGTGAGAGAGTCGAGTGAGCCGAATTTTAGAGGAGTAAATGATCGAATGGAAAACATTAAATTTTAAATGCGGGTGCACAAAATCCCAAACTATACAAGCTTCAAACTCCAAACTACCACACCGTCGGTAGTTGAATGCAAATCCTCTGTATATTTTGAACAGACAACAGACAACACTGACTCTATGAGATTTGAATTTCAATCTCCTCCATGTCAATATACATACAGAAACAATACAGAAACACATACATTGGGGGTGCATACAGGGAATTCACGGTAGGGATAGGTATTCATCTATAAATTCCGCATGTATTTGTCATTACTAGGTATAGGAATCGGATTCGGAACCAACTCTCGAGTCCTCCAGGCTTCTCCTCTTTCCTTTCATTGTGTTCTCTTCATTGTCATTGTGTTTTCGTAGGCATGGAGCCGGCACAACTAAAAACTAAATTATTTACATGGTTTCCCCCCTGGTTTTTTGTTCTCCATTCCCAACAACAAAACCAAAAGAAAAACAACACACGAAGTATACCGACTACAAATTATGAATTACACAAAATTAAAACCTTCTATCTGTATCTACTTCTTTTGGATATTTGTATTTGTGTGTGTGTGAGAGAGAGAGATCGCATTTACTATCTGAAATCTACAATCTACAATCTAAAATTAGCACTCATAAATCCTGAACGCAATCCCCACACCGTTTTCGTTTCAGTCAATTCAATTCTATAGGAATAATTTTCGTCATCCATTTCATTAAAGCATCCCCCGCACAGGCAGGCATGATACATGATTTGAAAAAAGATTTTGTAAGTAGGTATTAAAACTCGTCCGAAAATATTGCATGAGTTGGACGCCGCTCAGAACGTTTTCCCAGACAGTGACGTGTCAATAGGTCCGTTTCTCATTCCCTCATTTCAGATGATCTCATTGGCAGGCTGCTTAAAATGGAACTTTGTTGCTTATATTTGACCTTAACCATGGAGAATCTCGAGTCAAAGGCAAAGCCAAGGGAATCTTCTTGCTTTTTCAAAGTCACAGCATCGATCGTCTGACGGTTCAAGTTTGAATTTAAAAAAATTTGAATGTCAAATCTTAATGTCTGTTGTCCACTGGGAATTTCCATCACCGTCATAATTCCTTGCAGTCCGTCGTCTTCGCCTTCATCTTCGAATCTTCATCCTTCGTCATCTGTGTCTGTTGACTGTTCAAACAAGAGGGCAAAAGGGAATTAGCACTTCTTGATCCCCCTCTCTCTGTCTCTCTCTCTCTCTCTCTCTTTGTCTGTGAATTCTCATATCATTTCCTATTGATAATCCCTAATGACTCCTCACATTCACATTCCCAATTCCCAATTCCCAACTCCCAATTCACATGCACATTGTTTACGTAATTCATTTGAAGTGTGGAGAGTTCACACTAAAAATAACTTGCCAACTCCAAATCCAAAACTAAAACCCTTCAATCCATATAGACCGAATCACGAATAGCAACAGAGCAAAAGCAAAAGCAAACACTTTCGATTCGATTACCCAACAAATTACGACGAGGAAAAGCATAATGTGAAAATTCAGATTCAAATTTCAATGTCGCAATGATGGAAATTCATTACTTGATTACAAATTCAAATCCACACACACACAAACAAACAACTTCTACTTCCGTTTTCACTTTTTTTCCTCCCCTTTCCAAACAATTCTATTTGAGAATTGGGGAATTCGTCATGGATAACAAAATGGGAAATTACTACACAAATTTCCTGTGCCTGCTCAAAAATCCCAAACAAAAATAAGAAAAAAAACATCCCAGAATGGAACAAAGAATCTTTAATTAATGAAGTACGATGTACGATACATACAATACACAAATTAGGTGAAAAAGAACTCTATATGTAGAAAACGTGGGGA
The DNA here is from genome assembly GCA_034699125.1 of Gisinianus flammeolus. Classification (NCBI taxonomy): domain Eukaryota; kingdom Metazoa; phylum Arthropoda; class Collembola; order Symphypleona; family Katiannidae; genus Gisinianus; species Gisinianus flammeolus. Next base: position 8,403 of record JAIUND010002479.1, read on the forward strand.
AAACATAGTGAAAAATCCTCAGTTTGAATTTGAATTTGAATGCAGTGCCATTTGTAAAAACGGAGGTGACTGACAATGAAAAATTAAATGAAACGAAAGGGAAAAGGAAAAGGAAAACGGAAAGGGATAAAAGTGGGAGTTGGAATTTAAACAGATGAATTCTATCGTATCGTATATGTATTCGTATTCGTATTCGTATCTGTATTTTGTATGTGTGAGAGTTAAAGTTAAGAATGTGGGATTGTGAGTAGCACACTTGTTGCCTCATTATCATGATCATGTCGATGACGATAATGATGACGATGACGATGATTCGATGCGACCATGTACATTTCATTCCATTCCATTGCATATTGCATTGCATTGCATATTGTGAGATGATTCCACAATAGGAAAATAAATATGTATAAAAAGTCCGTGTGTAATATATGCAAAGGATGTGAAAGACGATGTAAACGACGACGCCAACTGAAAACTGACTGACTGAGAATGAAATGAAAACGTGGTCAAGACTTAATTGAGCGTTAACGAGGAGCCCACAAATAAAACATGTGTGTGTGTGTGTTATTTGTGTATGCATTTCTCTGGGTTGTTGTTGTTGTGTGTGTATATACTGTATACACTCTTTGCAATTGCAACATTCTCCACAGACACAAACACACACGAGCAAATGCAGAAGCAGAAGCAATAACAATGTAAACAGCAATAGAAATAGCAACAGTTCATGTTCATTGTAAGTCACAATCACTTTTCCATGGTATGTACGATATTTTTATGTTTTTCATGCAGTCAACTCGTCCTTTGCATGGTTTTGGTTTTGGTTTTGGTTGGCTCATGCATTTAATCGTAAGCATTTACATGTTTTTCACTATAGTTTGTTTGTTTGTTACTTACTTGTCGTTAGTGTTTTTTTTCGTTTTTCGTTTGTGAATTATTTCCCTGTGCATTTATGTACGAACGAAATGAAGGAGAGTTTGGAGTTTTGAGTTTTGAGTGCGTGCACTTGAAATTATGAGCTTCATCCAAAATCCAAATCCACACAACAACACACAGAGCTTTGGCTATGCTTTTGCTTCAACTGTGCAGGAGAAGGAGAGAAGCCGTGGAAGGAGTGAAATCACAAATAATGAAATATTCAAATCACTCATTTTCACATGGACTGTCGGTCGGGAAATTAATTAGCATTTAATAACACGTGCGGTAATTAAAATACATACCTACGGTTTCGTTCTCTTCCCTCCACATTCACAGCTCAAATTCTCTCTCTCTCTCTCCTTCACTCTCTTCTTCTTCTTCTTCTTAGCTTAAACTAAATTAAAGTATAAAGACGAGCCGCCGACCAACACCAACTTCAACTTCAACTTGAAGAAAAGCAACGGCCAAAGACGAAAGACGAAACAAGTCGAAAGTCGAAAGACTTTGTGCTTCATCGTCGGCGCCACAGAGCAAAGAGTCAATTTCTTCTCCTCATTTTCCTTTTACATTTTAAAATGCATTTTCTCTTTGTATATACATATTGCTTCTTCTTCTTTTCCTCCAATTTCTCCTTTCAAGTCTCTCCCATAAATTTGTCATTTCCCTCACAAACAGCGCAATTACTAAATTACTAAATTAAATTGAATTGAATTAAATTATCTACATATCAAGTTGCTAATTTGTTCAGGGCAATGCACACTTTTTTTTTTCTTTTTTTTTTGAACCAACTAACGATTACGTATTTTCCGCTTTTTTGTCCACCCAACCTATGGAATTTGGAATTTGGAAATTGGAATTTCTCATCATGCACCATTTTTTGCATATAGACAGTAATACAGACATATTACACGGAGATTATGGATATTCAAACGACATGGAGGAATTTCAAGAAATGTATGCCGTTCAAACCTTCAATAGAAAAGCAACATCTCCACTAGCAACGTCATGCATTAGTTACATAGACGTGTTAGGCAAACGGAGAGGAAATTTTATAAACGGCATCGAAGTCTTACGAAATTTCCGAATATTTTCAAATCTAAAATTCGAAAGTCAAACTTGGACATTCGACATTTGACATTTGATATTTGACCTGCCGGCTATTTGACGATTTTATAATAATACGATATAATCGTACGAGATTTTCATGTGAATTTGAATGTGAATCCTCAGATTTATAGATTTGTATAGAGATTGAGGTGGAGAGAAGAGAGAGAGAGAGAGAGGGAAGATTCACTTCATACTTGATTCGCCCACGCAAATCAAACTAAAAACAAGAAGAAAAGAATCGAATGATTAGCCAAAAAAATATAGGTGTATCTACGATATGTATTCCGATGGCCGATAGCGGATTTGAGATTTGAGATTTGAGAGATTTTTACCTGGACAAAAAAAAGTCCGTACAAGGTGACTGACAAGGTTAATCTCTGTAGATAAATAATAATGGGCCGTGTTATGCCTGAGTGTGATAATCCACCAGAAAGAGAGAGAAAGAGAGAAAGAGAGAGATTGGACATTGAGCGAGTAGCCGAGACAAAAACGTAATAAATTCTACATGTACGTTGAACGTTCATATTCATTGTGAATTGTGAATTGCATGCACTTTAAATTCTTCTTCTCTTTCCGTCTGTCTCTGTCTCCGACTCTGAATCTGAATTTGAATTTGAATCTGAATATGGAAAAGAACAGGGGGAATCATATCACTATCCTTATCCTTATTATTATTATTATTACTATCCTCTCTACCACCAAACCAGCACCAACACCAACACTAACATTTACACATGAACCCTCTCCATCCATTATCATATCAAATGATGCCCTCGTTATCATATCATATCATATGATATCAAAGTCGCATGCATGCACACAAATCTTTATCTCTCTCTTTCTCTTTCTCTCTCTCCCCCACTAAACTCTCTATAAGTATTCTAAATTCTCAATAGGAAATTGCAATCTAATCGCTCCTCACTCACGTTTAATCTCCCACATTTTTCATTCCATATACTCCATACCATACAAACAAAATGCAAAGTACAAACGACCAACTACATTTGTTTCCCCATTTAAATCCACACAACAAATCTGAACCGCAAAAAAACAAAAAAAAAAAACATATGTAAGATACACTGTTTTTTTTTTATGGTGGTTTGGCCAACTTTTTATTTTTTCTATTATTGACTATATCACACGGAAAATATTTAAAACTATTTAGAACAGACCAAAAAAAAAAACAAAACATTTGGTGTACACAAAACAAAGGGAAAACGACTGACTCATCAGCTTCGGGAAAAAAATTAAGAGTACTCCAGAATTTTTCCATGTATCTGTAGATACCTGTGGTGAATGGTAAATTGTGGGGAGCGTTTATTCGGATTTAAAATTCAGAGTATATACATTGCAAAAAAGGGGAAAACGTTTGGGAATTGAGAGGATTTCCATGTTGGCTCCGAGCAGCAGTGCCAGTACATGGAAATAAAGTGAGGGGATTTTTATAATAGGGATAATAAAATAAAAAAGTGTGTTTGTGTGTGTGTAATTAATAGTGGCGAACAACATGATTCACATCCATAATTCACAACCAACAACATACCAAAACTAAAGTACCAGAGCAATGGGGAAACACGTATAAATTCGTAAAATAGAGTGGCGTCCGTCTCGCTCCTCATCTTCTCTCGCTTATGGCTGTGCTAAGTGTGCGATTAGTGTTGGAAACCGTGTGATTATCCCATCATAATTTGCGTCCATCCCATCCTTTCTCCCCCCCCCCCCACCCCCCACTTTTTTTCCCCCACCCCATTAACGACCGACTCTTTGAAATTTGAAATTGTAAATATATACCTTTGAGCTCTTGCTCTTTTATATGAAGGCTCTACCTATTTTTTTGCTATTCTTTTGTCCAAAGTTTTTGTAGGGTTTTCCCTTATATCATAATATATAGCCCGAGTCAATATTATCCTTTGGTATATTTTCCATTTTGAATACTTATTGGATGGCTTGTGCTCCTGCTGCTGTTGCCTGTGCTGTAACTTGTAATTGTAATTTCCTCAAACGCGTCCAACGTCAACTTCAACTTCAATTGCAACTTCCAACTTTGACAGTTTTGACTTGTGAGCCCTGTTTTTTTGGCCCATCTTTTTTTTTTTTTTTACATCTTATACACATCAGCAAGGGATTACTGTGGATGATTTCTTCCACATCTCCTTCAGCCGATATTATCGTGGGAATTAATATGTAGTGGGTGGGACACTGGACAGGAAAACAACCGTGGAAAAAACACAAGGGAAATATATAATATACTAAAGAAAACAAAAGAACTCTAAAAACTAAAGGAAACGATGAGATTGATTGGAGATTGAGAAGCTTTGACAAGACATACAAGCAAAAGCAAAAGCAAAAAAAAATTGGGAAGCTCTCCGAGTTTTTCTACCTCTTTCACCAAGTTGAATTGATGTGGGATTTGGATTTTGGATTTTGGATCATTTGGATTACGATTATGATTATGATTATGATAGGAAATACAGGAAAATATACGTATGCAAATCAGAATTGGATTGGAGAGTGATGGAGAAAAAAGTGTTGTGTTGTGGAGAACTGTAGACTGTAGACAAACACCCTTTCCTTTTTATTTTGTCTTGTGTTCTTGAGTTCTTGAGTTCTGGTGATGGTTCAAATTGTAAACACGATGAGAAAGTCAGAGACAGAGTCAAGCAGATTCACATATGATAATGCTAATACAAATACGAATACGAATACGAATATGAATGTTAAGTATCAGAATCCGCATCAGCCAACTACTCGTAGCTCTGTTTTTTCCCTTCTGGGTTCTCTGTTCTCTGATCTGTACAGTGCAGTGTGCAGTTCAACTTGAACTGTTCAAGTCTTCAAGTGTGTGAGTGTGAGTGTGAGTGAGTGAGCGAATGAGGAGGGAAACCAAATCAAAGTTGAAACGAAATGTGCTGGAGGCCTCAAACTTGACTCATCATTGCAATCGCAATCCATAATCGTCAGAGTCAGAGTCAGAGCGAGAGAGAGCGAGAGAGAGAAACAGAAAGGGATTCTTCCTTGTAGTTTGTGGTAGTTTGTTGCTTGTCGTTGCTCAAAAGGCATAGCGATATAGCAATAGCAATAGCAATAGCAGGAGCAGGAGCATCAAAACCAAAACCAAAACACAAACACCACACGATCAAAGTCAGTTCAGTTTTCATTCCCATCTCGTCTCACCTCATACGCCAAGCCGTGTGCTGTTTTTTCTCTTCTCTTTTCTTCTTGTTCTCTTGTTCTTGTGGCTCCGTTGATTTTCATTAAAACTGAGAGTGCGAGAGAGAGAGAGAGAGAAAGAAAATCCATTGGAATTTTTTTTCCTTCCTTGATATTTTATTTTTCGTACGAAAAAAAGTGTCTGTGCTCTCGTTTCTCGTTCGTTTGGACTTTGTTTTTATATTAAATATTTTCTTCGTGTGTGATTAAAGGAAAAAATCTGTAAAAGAAGAAGAAAATAGAACCTGGGGAAAACAAAGACGGTTTTTTTTTTTTGTTGAGGGGATTTCCAATTTTTTTCCGATCAATTGCAATTTGCAATTATCTGTACCTACATCAAGTGAATTTGCGAAATTTTTTGAGGAATTCTTTCAAGTCACAAGCCAAAAAAAACGGGGGGAAAGGTAGACTGGAAATTGTTTTAATTATTTTCCAAATTAAATGTGATTTGGAAATGCTCTGACGTGTCGTCATCCTTTTCGTATCTGTAAGTGGAAAGATTGCGGGAGACAAGGAAATGCATCAAGTGGCGTTGGAGTTGCACACAAAATAAATTAAACTGACTTTTATTCGTCTTTGATACAACAAAAATCAAAGGAGTCTCTATTTTTATTCGGGGTTAACATTTCAAGGGGGGAAAGCAGCAGTGTGATTAAAATTAAAATCAAATTAAGCTTCAAGTGTTCGAGTTTGTATACTTTGAGACTTGAAAAGTGTATCAGTTTGTCAATTTGGTGAAAATACTGTACTCAAAATACATACATATACAATTAACCTAGTGAAAAAAAATACACACATACATATTGTAATTTTTTCAACAGTGAAGCGCGCATTAAAAGTGTCTACCAATATAAAAGAAATTAATTTAATTGTAATTTATTCATGGAGGAAAAATTAAATCAGAGTTTTTTTTTTTTTAATGTGTATATAATTAAAGTCTCGAGTCTCGAGAGGATTTTGCTCTAGTTTCCTCAATTTCCTTTCCACGTGCGCCCGTTGTACATAACATACGAAAGTTGGAAGTGACACAGTGTGAAACGAAACACGACACAAAACATATGAAAAGGAAAACGAAAACAACGAGGAGAAAAGAAACGAACGTGGAAGTGGAAAGGTTGTTCGTCGTTCGTGTTGTTCGTTTGTATACGTATTCGTACATATATTTGGCTGTAGTTAAGTTGTGGAGTTCGTTCCAGGAAATCTGAGACTCTGTGTGTATACTGTACTGTGTACTGAAATCCAAACTATACATATATATATGAACATACTTACGAGACTTTGAAACTGATTGTGAGAGAGTTTGTTTTGTGCACTTTTGTGTTTGCGTGCGTGTAAATTGAGTGGATTGAATCTTCTTACTTTCAATATCTACACATAAGTATATAGTTGGTGGTTTTTTTATTGGTTGGTTGGTTGGTTGTTGATGGGAAGTGCGTGCAGTCGCACAATGTTTCTGATGGTGTGAAAATACAAATACTAATACTAATACTAATAATATTATTATTACTATGACTATGGAGATTCAATGTGCTTCTGGCTACAATCCTCTCACTCAAACTCCATCGTCTTCATTTTCTTCCACTTCTTCTTCTTCTTCTTTCACTCCAACTTATGATTGTGAATTATGATGTTCCTCGTCACCATCCTTCTTCTCACTTTTCTCGGCGGCTCTCTCGCCCAACCACGACAACAACAACAACAACAGCATTTCGGTTCGTCTTCATATCCATTTACCATTTACCACATTTACCTTAACAAATGAATTCATGCCAAACAATTTCACCCGGAATTCAAAATCATTTTCCCATATATCTCTAGACTACAAATAAAAAAATCCTTAAACAATTTCATTAGTTAAAGTCGAGGTTTCTGGTTTCTGGTTTCTGGTCGTCTCTGTTTACTATATGTTTTTTACGTTCGAAAAATGTTCATGAGTATTAATTTTTAATGGTCGTCCATCGTCCATCATCTCCAGACTCCATCAGCGTGATTATCTTCATTTTCATCTCATAAAGATAAAGTCTGACGATGAGATAAGATTTGGAGAATATTCATATTTATATTCATACTCACATGCTTTTGGGCATTTCATTCCCCCATCACTCATTTTTTTATTTTCCACTCTGTCCAATTTTCCAATTCAAATAATCCCAGCTAAAAAGGAACAATCGGCGTCGGAGTTTCACAACAAAATACAAGACAATAACAAAACAACAAAAGCAGTAGCGCAGTGCATAGAAGCAGAAGCAGAACGTATCACATTAAACATTAAACAATATTTTTAAATACAAAGTCCAAGTCCAAGTACTTACAATTAGACAAACAGTCATAATTTATAATTCAACCATTTAACATTTAATATGAAGATTGAAGATGGAAGATTGGGATGAGGAGTCAAATACTCATCATTATTATTATTATTATTATTATTATTATTATTATTATCATCATTTTTATTACTCCTCTTTATCATTTATCATTTCCCTGTGTGCTTCAGAGCTCTCACTTATGTTATCGTATGTGTACAACGTTTTGTCATTAGATTTTCCCATATCTATATAGTCGAAATCTCAGAGCGTGGAATTAGCATGACAGCTTTTTAAAATTGAAATCCCCGTCACTAAATTATTCTCTTCAGTAGTACCAAAAAAATTATGCTCATTTTCTTTAGTACGAATCATCCGCACACACAGGAAATCCTTCAGAATTCCCATTAAATTCCTACAAAGTTTCTACGCAGAAATCCACCATTTAAACATTGTAAACAACAAACACCAGAGAACACACGGAGATTTCTTTCTTTTTCAATTTAACTCGGCTCGACTCTCGACTCGAGTGAGAATGAAATGAAAATAATGAAAAAAATGAGATTCCGTTTCAAATTTCCGGGGGAAAATCCTCCACATCCATTAAAAAATGGATGCGGGTTGTCTGTATACGAGTACTTAATTAGATATGTAAAGAACAAGTAAATGGCAAATGGCAAATGGTTAAACATTGTCGAGAGAAAAGAAAATTGTGGGTTTAGTTTTGACTGGTCATTATAAATCCTAATGCAATTACGAATATTATTACATATTATTATGTTTTATGACGGAGAAAGAGAGAGAAAGAGGAAAGGAAATGAATGTGGTTTATTTATTATTATTGTTATTACCATTATTATTATTATTATTATTATGACTATTGCCAAGCGACCGCGTCAGCTATTATTTTTACTCCCCACTTTTCCTTGTTATTTATTATACATTATGACTCTGCTTGGACTATTTCATATTTGAATTTGAATTTGAAATGGCAAATGGAAAATGACAAATCCCCATTCCGAATCCGCAATTTTGTAGAATGACTCGAGAGGCAACAAAATTTCCTAATGCCTAATGCACATTTTCTCTTCCTGTGTGTGTGTTGATTGTTTTTGTTTGTTGACGATTTGGAATTTGGACGATGAGAAAAGCATCTCTGCTTTGTCTTCCTTTTCCTTGTTGTTGTTTCGTTCGTTGGACAACAAAGTGTTTGCCTTTTGTCCTGTGTGTGTGTGATGTGTGGAATTTGTTTCTTTATCGTAGTATGTATTTTTACTTTTATTTTTACGGGCTGTAAAGTGTAAAGTTGTAAAATGGAGGACGGAGAACGATTAATACGATTACAATTACATTTACGAGCGCTGGAGTTTTGAGTTTTGAGTGCTCCTGTGTGTGTCTGTGTGTGTGGACAACCATTTAAAAATGATAATGCGTTATGTTAATGAGGGGAAAGAGACAAAGAGACTGGTTGAGTTGAGCGTGTGAGAAAAAGAGGAGGAGAGAAATATTCACAGTAATGCTGTAAGGACGACAATGAAATGGCAAATGGCAAATGGAAATGGAAATGGTTCGTCATGAAAGTTGTTAATTAGGTTTAGTTTTATGGGAGTTGAGTTCAGTCGTGGAGTCCTCGTGGCGTCGTATTAGCCATTTGAGGAAAGGCAAAGGGACGTTTTTTTTGTACTTTACACTTCTCAGTAGATACTTTACACAGTTTACACACTTGTGAGCATTTATCTTGGGAGTTTTAACTTGCGTTTTACTACCCGATTCGAGGAGTTGTTTGAGAGAGGGAAAGAAAAGGGTGAGGAAAGGATGAGAATGAGAAGGATTATGTAGGTATTTATGTGACCAATGACCAATTCCAAGGAGGATTATGGGAAAATTTCGTCTATAGCAGATAGTTTTTGGCTTTGGGGATGGGAATGGGAAATAAAAGGAAATGAACAAGATGAAGATGAAGAGGAAGAGGAAAATGGACGGGGGTAAATGTAAATGAGATTCATTTGAGTGTGACCGCAAGGAAGGAAAGGCCATGCCATGACAATGAATGTAGAATGGGAAATGAGAAATGGGAAATGAGAAATGTGGGAAATGGGAGAATCGAAGCATTTGAAGAAGAAGAAAAGAGGCGAGAATTCGGAATCTAAAATTGGAACAAAGGAAGAGGATGCGCGTAGGCGTAGGCACAAAAGATTCTTTTCCTTTGGATTTTTTGATTTTGATTTTGGTTTTGGTCTTTTGGTCAAGTCTGTTACGACGAAGAAAATAAAAAACTGTGACTGTGAGACTTTCCCGCTTGCTCGTCAATTTTCTTTGTTCTTTGTGAGCCCACAAGTGTCAAGTACATACATACAGTATATAGTTGAAACGTTCAAAAAATTCTCTCGTAGGGATGTGAAAAACGAAAGGAAAACGAAAACCACATCAAAACCACAACAAAATAAAAAAAACTAAAAAAAAAATGATGGACATGCTCAAAATCTTCTGTCAAGAAAATCCCAACACGTTTGCGTTTGCCGTTTGCCGTTTGCATTGGCCTTTGCGTTCTCAGTTTGCAGTTTGCACCTGTGTCCATTTGTAAATGTGTACAATGGAAAAGGGAAATGTACGAGATTTGCTCTTCATGCTCTTCTTCATTTTCCTTGGTTTTTGTATTTGATAAAAAATAAACTCTGACCAAAAATAACTATGACGAAGACAAAGACACGAAAATCGAAAATCAAAAATCGACTGTATGTACTTATTATTATTATTATTATTATTATTATTATTATTAATGAGCCGAAGAATTTGTCGAGTGCCTACAAAATTCTAATAAAAAAACGCAAACACACGGTTTCTTTCGTCCAGTATATCGTATATTTATATTTAGGATAATGATTTGAATGTTTGAGTCTCTTGAACTTGGAACTTGGAACTTTTGGAATCAAATGGTAAATGGTAATGAGCTTTGTCATTCCGAGGGGAATTTGTTAGTTTTTCCTATTAGTGACTCCAAAGAACTCAAGAACTTTTGAGAACTGTGCGAGACAATTAACGAGAGTTGTGCATTCACTCTTCACTCGTTGTGTAAACAAATGGATTGCCCCTGCTGCTATAGCTGTCTTTTTTTTCTTTAATGCAATGACTGCGGCACTGTGGCTCGGGGTGCTGATGAAAACAACCTTGAACTCTCATTTTCATTTTTCATTCTCAACCCTTTCCCTATAATTGTAAGTCTAAATAAATCCTCATTCTTTTCCTCATCTCCACATTGCCTATTTTATTTTTGAGCCTTAAATTCACACTCACAGCATGAAATCTCTCAAAATCTCATCTCTCTATATATTTCTATATACACAGATATTTCTAATTTATTTACGCCTCCAATTTCTCGCCCAATTCTTCCTCAATGCACAAAATATGGAAATGTGGAAGTGGAAACATGACGCACACGTTTCTCTTCCAAATCCAAATCCAAATGAAAAATGAAAAACGAAAGGGAATCTTCTTCTTCTTCTTCTTCTTCTTCTTCATTCTCCTTTAAAAAATCCTCTTTGAATGCACAAACTATATACTAAATCTATTTATTATTCTTTCTTGCACACAACACAACAACAACAAAAAAAAAATTGCAGTATTTTTGTTTTCGACTTGTGTTGTGCACAAGAAGAAAATGAGAATTCGCAACGCAAATTCATTATGGACGTGTGGAAGGCTGCTGGTGCGGATTTCAAATGCAAAAATGCAATGAGTATCTATTGAAATAAGTACATACATGTATAAATGCAGTGTGTATTGAGTAGCAATGAGTGGAGTTGAGTGGAGTTGAGTTGAGTATGTGAACGTGAACGCCAATGTCAAACATTGAAGAATCAAGAAGAAGTTGGAGTACAGAGTCGTTGGAATTGGAATGGGGGAATTTGCACATGCAAAAAAAAAAAAAAAACTAGCAGCCTTCAGCATGTACTGCAAATTCCTAATGTACACAAAATATATATAGTGTAAAATTTCACATCCTCAGTCCCAATTTACAGAGAGAGACAACGTTACGAGACTTGTCGTTAGAAAAAAGAGAATATCTTACATTAAATGCTGAATGCTCAATGCAGAGTCATTTGTTACGTGTTCCGTCTTTACTATAAATAAATTGAGAGAGTCCAAAAGTCAAAGAGTCAAAAGAGCCAAAAAAGAGTTGGACGACGACGAGTAGTTAAAATGATGATGCTTTGCTTTGCTTGTTTGGCTAATGGGGCTTGACTTTGAGTCTTGCAGCATTTTCACAATGTGCAATTGGCAATTGGATGTGTCAGATGTGTGCAGTAGGGATTTTTGGGGTGTAAAATGTGTAGCAGTTTGGACTTGGACTTGGATTTGGATTTGGAATGAGGAAAATAGACAGCGTGTGTAATCGTAAATGTACGATATAATCGTATAATTGTGGGAATTGTAAATCTTTCTTGGCACTCGTTTTTGTTCCCTTTTTTTTGTCCTTTTCTTTACTTTGTTTCCTGTGTGCTTTTGAAGACTGAAGACTTTCAAGAGTTTCCTCTCATTGTGTGATGAGGATGAGGATGAAGAGGAAGATGAAGATGAATGCAGTTTGAGCTGGATTTTGAGTTGAATGTTGAATGTGGTTGTTGATAATGTAATGTAATGTTGATGGTCCGTCGGCCAATGGTGAAACTGACTCGTCCGTCATCGGCGACGACTTATCTCCATTCGTGATCTCTATTCGCGTAAAAATGGTTGGATTTATTTGTGTGTGAGTGTGTGAGTGTGTGAGTGTATTCGTAATTCTTGTATATACGATACAAAGCATTTGGATTAGTTAAATTTAAATTAGAAGGACACGACAGACAGAGTGCAATAAATAAGAAATGTGCATCTGTTCTGTGTGTATTTGATTATTTATTTGAACGAGTTTAAAATGGGAAAGAGGAGGTTTGCAATTTGCAATTTGCTATATTCGCCATTCGCCATTCGCCATTTGCCATTCGTAATTCGTAATTCCAGATTAGTTTTCATACTTGTTCTTCTTTTCTTGTTCTGGTTTTTTCTGCTCTTTTTTTCCGTCTCGTCTCTCGTTTGAAACATGGTTTTGGCGTCACCAATCTTGCATACGGATACATGGATACATATACGTTTCTCCTTCTTGTTCGTTGTTCCATTCTGCTGACGATTACGATGGCTGTTTTGGATCCCGCAGAAAAAAGGGAAAAGGATTAAATACATATACTTACTGCAGATTTCCTTGTTCAACAAATGGAAATGAGTTTAATTATCCTGTAAATAAAGGAGGAATTAGGAAATAACGTTCATTTCTTCTCTGAGGTTTGTGGTTTTTGGGCTCCACTCCAAAAAAGAATGCACATTTTGTTTCACTTTCCCAACGAAATTCTCATTATCTGTGGACTCATCTACATTTATTTTCCTGGACAGTCTTTACTCTTTTTTTGTACAAAAGTCCAGAAAACGTCATTTGTCATTTCTATTTCTATTTCTATTGTTCTTAATTTAATTTGATGCACAGTCTGGAGCGCATTTTCAATTTTTTTTATGCTGCACTTGGACGCCGTTTATATTTTTGTGGATGGTTTTTGCGCTTCTACCGTTGAGATCCCTTCGTCCAATTGACTTTGAAGAGAGTAAAAATTGTTGGAGTTGGACGCCATTTACATATAGTTTTTGTTTGGATTTCCTCTCCTACTGGAATTGCTAGTTGTACCGGCGAGTGATCGTAAATTATTGGTCGTTTTTCCATGGTAAAGGATCGCAGTTATAGTCGTAAGTGGCACTTCGCTGCAGTTTGATTTTTTGTTTGAGAGTTTTGTTTGGAATTGAGAGTGCTCAGGTTAATTGAATTAATCATCTCGATTACGGATTACGGATAAAAACTCGTACGATACGATGCGTTTTGGACGTGGAAATCTAAACTGGATTTGGATTTGGATTTGTGTGTGTGTGTGTGTCCAGTTTTTTTTAGTTTGTTTAGTAAGAGTTGAGATACGTTTAAATGAATGTACTTACAGCATCATTATGCATTATCATTACCATTAAGTGAGTAAATGTTGCAGGTACATACAATTGGACTGGACGATACGATACGATCAGAATCACAAACACACACAAAAACAAGGAGATTACGATTAGACACACCACCCAGCTTTTTTCCTCATCTACAATCTACATACCATTCCCCCCCCCCCGC